>SMLS01065881.1:0-11412 GCA_004785975.1 Popillia japonica | reverse complement strand
CACAATTTTATTCTCGCAAACTCGTGTCGACTATCTTTGCGATTATCGTTTCTCTTTTAATATGGCAACGTATATATGGTGCTTCGTTTTTAATATCATATTTTACGAGTAATTGATGTATGTTTTACAGTTTTACATGAACAAGTACAGTAATTTTTTGCTTGTTTTAACTTAAAATTTATATTTTTACGCTTGTAGGTTAAGTGATGCCATCGTAAAAGGTGGTATCTATATGATGCTATCACTGAAACTTTAATTAAGATGTGTAAGTTGCATATGTTATATTACAACTTCCAACAGACTCCTGTGTTTAAGTTTACATCATGTTCTTAAGGACTAATTGGTCGTGATAATATTATGTATAACTATTGCAAACCAATACTCCTAAGCTCTTCGTATCTTCAAATATTGGTACAGTAATTTAGCAAAACTTAAATAACAACCCGAACAAGTTTCGGGCAGAATTTCCAAATTTTACAACCACATATGAGAGTTTGCGGTAATTGATTCAACACTCGGTGCCTAAATTGCCTGAAGTCCCGAGAACCGAGTGAATAGTGCCGTTTTGTATAGAAAATGAAGGAACTCATTTTGAACATTTATTGTACAGCTTGGCAAAGTTGAAGTGAAACAGCGCAGTAGCACAAGTGGATTGGGTCACGCTGGGGTCAATTCGGGTAATTATGCAACGAAGAAATTAAATGCAATCACCGTAAGACCCCTGCCGTCTTAAAGAGTACGTCATCATGCAGTATTCTGTGAGTTAAACGTTCGTTGATGTGAGGGTGGCGAATTACAGGTACAGTGGTACGAACCCCACATAGGTTTAGTAATAGTGCCGGTCAAAATGTCTAGAACATCGTGTCAACCCCGCCAACCAAGGTACTACATATAAATAAAATACTGGCACTTTACTTTTGGCTAGTAGTATAACGAGGTCATTGAGTTCGCTCCGGCTTCGTGCGCCGTGATAACTCACTGTTTCAGTTGAAATTTGCCAGATTGTAGTTGTCTTTGTTAATGATTTTTTCAACTGAAACGTTTGTATGTAGTTATCCGTCAAAACAAGAAAACCTAATCTGTCATTAGTATAATATAACCTGTATCACCACGCTGCAAAATACGTCAACTAACCTTATAGTACCAAGTTAAGTTTAAAAGAGAAAAATGTCATTGCCTTCTATACCTAAAACGCCGAGCAGATGCAGTAGCAACATTTGGCAACGCTGCATTGACATCAACATTGAACGAGCCCCGTTCACAATGTGCAAAACAATTATTTTTTGACACTTCTAATGAAAATCTAACCTTTTTATATCTTAGGGAATTTTTTCAAAACTATTGTCTTATACGATGAATATATTATTAAAACTTGATTAATTTAATATCTTGTAAGTGACGTTAAAAGACCGTCCTACCTTGATAGCAACCAATCAATTTAATATTTTTGATGTCCAAAACGTTTACTCAATTTATGGGAGACAAGTTATCGCATATAAAATATAACTTATAAATCTATATGCCTGCACTATTAATACTTAATTAATGCTGTTGTAATTAGTAAAAAATAAGGCATTACAAATACTTATTACTGTTATTACGTAGTACAAAAATATATTGATGAACAAAGCAGGTCCGAGGTGCTGGGTGAAAGAACGTTGGTGCTCCATTAACAATAACTTGTTTGATTTATCCAGTTTTCATCAGGACAGTTAGCGACACTTTGTTTCATATGACTACATATCCTTTTATTTGAGCCCAAATCACTTCGATTGTATTCAACTCACAGTGATATTGAGAAAATCTTAATAACTTTCTGATGGTTTTCTCCATTACTTCATCAACCGCATACTTTATGGGGTTGGTTGTTTTCATTAACTAAGTTTAATAATTCTGCTTTTACCATGTGCTCTTCGTATTCGATATTATAGTTTTCCATCGACTACTGAATTTTTGACGTTGCGATTGTTTGCTGTAGCTGGTTTATATAATCTTTGACCCTGGTGACATGCTTTGTCGAGAACAGTAACTTCATTCACTTTTAAATTCCAAAGAATATGTTACAGTCAGTAAACCTTCTTCTACAAATCCTTCGGGTGAGCCTCTATATGTAATAATTAACCTCCTTCCGTTGCCAGAAGGGTTTTTACGGCCTGTTGATAAACCTTCCACAAATGCCTGTCTTACGATAAGAATGTACATACGTGTCTGTCCATCCTTTATTTACAGTATACGCAGCGTTGAACCGAGTTTTATTTAAGTAGTAAATTGGTGTTCCATTCTCTCTCAATATTCATAATTTGACATACATACATAGTTGCTTCTCCGTGTAATAATTTCATCTTTGTCGATGGCGTGCACGCATACTGGAGTCCATATTCCTTTAACATCTTGTATACACTACGTTCTGTAATACCTATCAAAAGCACCAGTAAAAGTTCATCTTGTCTGCTTTTTAATAAGATGTATACATGTATACCTGCTGCTTTGCTGTCATTTCAACATTTTTTACTTTCAAACTGCTGGCTCCTCTTGACAGGTTTTTAGTATATATTTTAAATCCTTGTTTTGGCTTCCACCGAAAAATGGTTTGCAATTCTCTTCTTATGAGAGGTGAATTTTCTATATCACAAATAGGAACTAGGTACCTACCACACAAAGAAAAATATGCGATTTCTGTATATCAAATATAATCTTCAAAACAAAAGTTTTTTTAAACACATTTTAACACTATTTTGAGAATTTACTTATGTGCTTATAAAATCGAGTTTTGAAGAAGTCTATGAACACTGATTCATAAAATATCAGCAATAAAATAATACTAAAGATCATATAATAAAATGTGGAGATTAATAATCAAAACACGGGTGACAGAAGGTAGAATATAAACAAATCACATTTATTCTACTATTGTAACCGGATTCACCGATCAACCAATGGTATGCGTTATTTACGGTATGACGATTTAATGAGGCAATACACATACAGGGTTGCTACTACACCTAATCGCCGTTTCTGGTATAGAGGGTAGAAATATATGATCATATTGTATAATATAAATAATAATCGGTAACACCAAACCAACACAACAATTAATTTATTTCGGATACGTATTTTGATGATTGATGGGCCATCATGTTTCACTAAACACCAAATGAATACAGACACCCGGATAATAGAAGTGTTTTGGTCTGAACCAGAAACACGAAATAACCATTTATTTATCGGAAACCACACCAAACCGTATTTTATTTAGAATGCTTTAGTTATTGCTTAAAGGTATTTGAATGATGAGTCTCTGTTCACCAATATGCGGAAAGTGTAGGTGAACAATTCATTTATACAGAAATTGCTCATCCCATCGAGCAAATATTGTTAGCAATTCATTTAAAGAGAGAGGAATCTGTAAAATGAATATGCCAACCAATTTCGCGGATGATAATCGTATATTACTTACAGTTAGATGCATTAGGTAGGCGTATTGCTTGACTGCTAAGACCGGCGAGCGTTTTCCAAGTATTATTTTCATCCCTGCATTTTAATTATTATTTATTATTATTACAAGTATTTGTTTTAGTTTTTGCAACCGTCTTCAAAGTAATAAATATCTTCTTCTAACTTTTTGAATAGCACACATCGCAAATTTGATCACAATCTTAGCATGGAGTTTAGTGTATTTCAAACTTTTGCTTTGTTTTTGGTTTACTTTTCCATTTTGTATTGAAGCAGCTTCTTTTCTAGTAATTTTTTGCAAATACTCCATTATATTCATTGTTTTCTTTTAGTTGTATATGATTACCTACATCGTTTAAGAGTCAAATAGTTTCCCAACAGTATTGGCTATTTCCCGATAGATCTTGAACGAATTCAATCTGTTGCATTATTGTAATGACATATCAAAAGTGTGAATGCTCGTACACAAAGCGATTCCATATACACTGACTTTACTAAGGCCTTTGACAAAATTGATCACAATGCCCTGGTGAATAAACTAACTAGTTTAGGAATACATCCTGATTTACTGTGTTGGGTAAATATATCTCCTTTTCCAGGAACTGCTTACTTTATAATTACTCCTACTTGTTGGGAACTCATAAATTGGAACACGTATCTCTATTTTGAGGATTTCCGCGTTCCAAATTTTAGTAAAATATATATAGTATAAAATAAAAATAAAATACACAAGATATACAATAAAAACTTGACGTTTCGCCACTTATGTAAAATTTACGAGTAACCAATACATCCAAAAAGGGTAGGGAATCGTTTGTTTCAATCTCCATCGTGAATTTGATGTCAGAATGTTAAGAAGACTGTTAAGATAATCCAAGAAGGTTGGAAGCTTCTATAAAAATATTAGCAACCACCTAGGAAAGGGGAGAATCCATAGCGACTCCAGAGGTTCGGTGGTAGAATTTTTTCTTGGAAAGTAAAATATGTTGAAGACAGGCATTCTTCGACTAACTTGGCTAGATCTGAAGATTGATTGTCTTGTCTTCGTGAAAAGTGAAGTAATATCGAATCTAAGAAGAAGATCTTCAGGTTCGATAGAAATTTCAGAGATAAGTTTGACGAAGTGAGAGGAATTTAGGATGTGACATGAAGCTTTCCCCGTGTATTTGTGGGAGAATCTATTATGTCAACTGTTGATTGGAATGTTTTCTTTGTAAATTTTTGGAAGACCATACAACCTTGGTGGTTTGGATTCCCTAGGTATTTTGCGTTTTTGTGTTTCTGGAGGAAGCTTAGAGGATTTGATCAATGAAGTTATTTCACGTTCGAACTTGGAGGTGGGGTCACCGAGCTAATGGAGTATAATTACTATCTTGTAGAAGATCTGACATTTTGTCTACGTGCTGTGGCTTGGCGACAGAAAGGCATTTGGCAGTTTAAAAGCGAATAGCGACTGCATCTTCCTTAGGAAGTGTTCGAACCAATGACTCCGCTAAGGATATAATATCCTCTTTTGGAATACTTTTGGGAGCTACAAAGAAATTTAAACCTTTTGATAAATCTCATATTAAGGATTTAGATGAGATTTTTGACAGCAAATTACTGATCAATCGTCAGATCGATTTTATTACGACGAAATCTTTTAGATATCTGGGTTTGTTTAAAATTTTTAATTGTCTTATGGATCTACCTCACATTCTTATCTTTCATCTTCTCATTGATTTTAATGCACCAGTATTTCTAACTCGCAGCACGACACTTTTACAACCATCGTTGGTTAGAACTAGCTCATACAAGAACTCCCCTACCTTGCTCTTTATAGTTAGAACACAAACCACAATTGAATCGACATTTTTAATTATGAGCATTTTTAAAGATAATTATTTAAAAAAAATGTTGATCTATTAAAACGCTAAACATGTTTATTTATTGGTATGCATGAACAAAAGTCGATGCACGTGAATCACTGTTATATAGACAACGCATAAGATTGTCCACTATCGGAATTAAAATGATGAATTTGTTAGTGTTAAAAATTCTGCACACTTTGAATCCCTTTTTCAATTTCATAATGTTTACCACCGCTCTTTACCATTGCTTAAGTTTGCGGTTGATAATGTTGTGAATATCTTTAAAAGCTTTAATAATAACCTGAAATTTATTATGGAGATTGCATCTACTTAATAGGCGTGTTCTTTTTCTAAAGGTACTAATGCAATTGTCAGAGACAAGAGTAATATTGCCAACCTGGAGTAATATTGTAAATTTAGATTACTAGAAGACGTCGCCATTTCCATTGTAAACGCTCGTATAGACACAAAATGGACTTAATTTTTGCAAACAGCTATTGATAAACTTACCATATCTATCATTCTATCAGCGAAGATAGGTGAAACACTTAAGTTTCTTTCAAAATAGAACATTTCCCTATCAAAAAACTTAAACTAATACCTAATTATTTTTTTAACCTTCAGTACCTCACAAATTGACAAATCTGATGTAATTTACAATATTTAATAGAAAAGCTGTAGGGGCTGTTATATATGATTTTGTCAATGTTGGAGTCTTGGATCTTCAGCTTAATAGATTCAAAAGAAATCTTTTCTTTTATTCTTTATTTCTTTAATTAAACAATTGACCATTTGTTGAGTGTTTGTTGGCATTAGATACATACATAGATTTTATTTGTCATTTTTAACAACAAAGAAAAATGCACATTTCTATTTACCTATAATACTCTGATACGAGATCATCCGTTTTAGTCTAAAAGTTTTAGACTAGTTAGAATGGTTGTGCTGGAACTAATAATTCATTATTAGTAATAATAATAATTTCAATATCTTGTAATCACATCTCTTACTTCAACAACATTTTTTGGAATTCTATCGGATGATGTCATATTATTAGTAGTATTGGCTTCTTCCTTAGCCCAAAAGAGACAAATACATCAACAAGAAATAGAAATGGCAGAAATCGTTCTCACTTGATGCATTTACCTGACTTTTTAGTAACGTATTTTATCTTCATTTTCAAACAAATTCAACACAAATTAGTTTGCTACATTCCTAAAATTAACGTTAGGAAAACTTGAACATTCTATTCAAAAACATAAGCGTGTATATGTTTATTAAATTAATTATGTTTCTTGGTTTAAAACGCCAAACGGCATTTTAACTATATTTTATATTAAGAAACAGAATTTTTAGTGTAAGATGATTACGATCGCTTGCACACTATTTTATATTATCTCAAATTAACAGCAGCTAGAAATTTGAATGTACGTTCTTAATAAATATACAGTGTGTGTATAATACGGAACAGCCGGTTCAAAACCGGCGCAGTTGCCCCTAATTAAATAATAAAAATAAAACAGCAAATACGACTACATTAATTAAAAACGAACGAGGAAACCCAGTAGTCTGTATCCATCCACATTAAATGCATGGTTTATATGGCAGAAACAGGATGAGTTCGGTTAACAAGAAAATAACAGACCGGCCTTTTCCTAACCACCTAATCACATTACCAGCCACCCCGTTCTTATTTGATTTTGTGTTTTGATACACGGTAAATATATGAGGAATACAGATGTCTGACGGTCAGCTGTTGAATTCGCCAGGTGTGCCAACAGCTGAATGCTCCCGTGACAATGCAACAAGTCCGAATTAGGGGCTACCGTTATGACATCGGTCGGTAAGGTACGGAACGGTACTTATTACCATTTCGAATATTGTTCGCGGAAGAAACTTTCGATATTATAGGGATATGCGGGGTATGTTGGTGGTCAGAGTTGAAATGATATCTTTTTCCGGTATATAGTCTGTAGCATGTGCGTTTCTTTTTGTTTAGAGTAACAATTGATCTATTTAAACCACGCATGGATGGCATTGAATATGGTTTTATTTTAATATAGGGGTGGTGACGTAAATTGTGACTAGTTGTACATAATAAAGTGAAATATGGACGTATTAACTCTTATTGTTAGATACCTATATCTAACACTTAAAGTCAATACATATCATATACTTGTTTCTTTATTTAGGTGTTAGTAGGCGGAAGGTTCCGTTGTAATAATAGTATTTTTTGTCGTTACTTCTAGACATACATACATTTGGGTCTGAATAACATTCTTTTTTCATCATCATCTGTCATGTATACTTAATAAAAAAGATTGACAATGTGCTACTACAATGTGTTACTACTATGAGTAGAATGATGGAAATCAATATATAGATACATACATACATTTGTAAGTATATTACTTTTAGATTTGACTAATTCTAAAGTCTGTTACTTTGCTTTTAATGGCAACCGTAATTTTTTCTGATACTTATTGTTGATTGAGTTGTCAACATTTTTTCCATATCTTCACGTTTCAAATTTTCCAAATAAAGGTGGGGTTTTATTTTCACCCAAATTCTTGAGCAAAAAAAACATCAACATGGCTTCAAAGTCAGCTCAACTAGGTTATCTCGATGACAGTGGAAATCTAATGTATGTATGTATATGACCTAGTTAGTGGGAAAGCCAATAATAGAGCATTGAAAATTATTATTTCTGTTTTAGTGTTTGAAATATATTGAGAGTATCTGTTTCCAGAAAGTATGTTATAAAATAAAAGCATATGAATATTACTGTAATTAAGTTTAGTAAAATTAAATCTTTGTATGAAAACCTTAGCAACTTCTCCATTAAAAAGTTGATTTATTTCTAGATGAAATGAATCCTACATATTTTCTTCAATCGCAATAAGTTAATTCTCAATAAAATGTGTGAATAAGTTCGATTATCATCTTCATGATAATGAAAAAATTGTGGAATAATCTGCTTCGCACAATGATCGATGAATTTTATAGAAATAAATTTTAAAAAGTATGTAAAATGTTAGTATTTTTTACTATAGGTAACTTTGGTGATAATGAATAGAATATTTGATTCCGCTTGAATATTTAACAGAAGTTTCTTAAAACCCTGGTCTTGTCTAAGAGGTGTAAGCAAGAGCGGCAGTCAGCCAATCCTCAGAAGGCACAAGTTATCACCTTCACTAGAAAAATAATGCTAAAGGGCCTACAGCTAATAGTGTTACGAGGTGAAAAGTTCCATATGTCAAAGAGGCGAAATAACTTGGGGTATGGTACGATCAAAGACTCACATGGAACACACACATCCATAAAACAAACCCACAACGCTACTGTTGCCCTAGGAAGGTGCAGAAGGTATTGTGAGAGAAACTGGGACCTTGGTCCCAAACTGACTGTATGGTTGTACATAAGGGTATCCAGACCCAGGATAACCTACGGGGCAGTAGTACGGTGGCCAAAGGTGCATCAGGCGGAGAGGGGGGTGTCCAGGATGTTGGGTGGGATTCAAAGACTAACCTCTCTCTGTTGCACTGGTGTGATGAGATCGACCCACAGAACGACTGAAAGAAAATCCCTCCAGTAGGAACGGACTCGAACTGGTATACAGACGGTTCCAAAACGGTAGATGGTGTAGAGAGATGGTGTGAAGAGAAATGAGGCGGCAGACGTCAAAGTAATTCATCGGGCCTGGCTTATCCTTCGGTATCACTAAATCACAAATCAGAAAGCCCATCAACGAATGGACACATAAAAAGTCCAGGAAATGGTGACAAAGATCACCAGGACAAAGACAGACAAAAGAGTTCCTAATAGAACAGAAGTCTGAATTCGTTAGAGACATGCTGTGTAAAGACTGGAAAACCGTCAAAAAGCTAGTAGGTCTGCTGACAGGTCACTGTAGACTAAATAGGCATATGTATAACATAGACCTGGCGGAACATGCTACTTGTAGACTCTGCAGGGAGGAGGGAGAAACCCGAGTCCATTGGCTGTGCCATTGTGAAGGCAAGGACAAGGTTTCTACTGCTGGGCACAGATAATCCAACAGCAGCCCACAGCTACATTAAGTAGCCGCTATAAGGGGCGATAAGCCTTATAAAGAAGGCAAAGATAAAGGGCGCCTTCTAGGATTAATGGGAATCACAGTAGACCTGGAAGATAGGGCTGGAAGAAACAAATTTAATCTAAGTCTTAAGATTCCCATTTAGATCCACTTTTGCTCTCTATACATATGTAAGTACTTGTGCCTTGTACAATTCTATACGAATTTGTAATAAGGATATACAATACTGTGAAGAATTAGAGGTTATTAGTATCTATATCCTATAATAGCAAAAGTAAACATAAAGAAAAATATTTAGGGATAGATATTTGTATATTCCTTTCTAAGAATTATCTGCATTCAAGTGGGCATGTAAACTGCAATAATAAATAGGTGGAAAATTTTCGTGGAATAGCGTGCTGAAATGTAAAGATTATTATTCGTTGTTTACTTCACTGTATCCAATTTGAATTCAGAGATGTACAACGAAACATGACTTGTTTGTTTTATTTGTATTATAATATAATAATTTTTAAGTTGTCGATTTTTGCAGTTTTGCAAAAGGTACGTTCATTGCCGAGAATTGTTTGACCCGGTAATTATTAGTGATGCAAAGAAATTTAATTTAATTGGGTCTTGTGGATTTATAATAATCCAAAATAATTTTCAGACATACTCCTTTCCAGATTCACAGTGTGTTTCAGAAAAACGTTTCACTTGAATAGTAAATGAGCAATCAAAGACCGGAGTTCAGTTGCAGGACCCTGTATATAATAAATAAAAATAAATAGGTATTTTAGAGGAAAATCTACTTTTTATCACCATAGCCGCAGACGATGAGATCATATTCCAACAAGATAACGCATCCATATATACTGCAGGTTCAACATTTTTTGAAGACCATCATGGGATTAATCTTTGGGCTATATTAAGCGTGTTAGTTTCTAATGGAGAGTAAAAGATAAACAGATAAGTAGAATAGGATTCAAATATGCATATGTTTTATACAAAGCGGTCGGTTTTTTCCTTTTTTTTTGTTCAACAATATACATATGGTGCTTTCGCGAGATCGTCAATATATTCAAATTGGTACTAAAATATTCACCAGCACACACCAGCGTATATGAACTAATTATAGACAGGTTTGTTACTTGTATAATTACAAAAGTAGTGTGGCAAAGAGTTTAGCACAAATGATGAAAACCATTTTCCAATAGTTACTCCATAAGCATTATTGACACTAGATAGAAACACTGGTAGAGACAATTTATATACATATTTTAAACATGTTGCAGTTTGCCACCAATACTGGATGAAATATTGTTGATTAACAACATTCTTTTATATTTCTTTTGAGTTGGATGTGTTAATTTGTAAGTGGCGTAACTCTCTAACAACCTATAGTAATTTAGTTTTGTTTAAATTTATTGTACCTTCATTCCGATACAGACTACTGTCTTTAGACACACAGCAATATACATATACATATGTGTGTTCATAAATAAAACATTATAACGGATTTAATTTGAGGTATTTCAGAAAATGAACTGAATTATGTATATTGACAATCCAGTGATTTATACCATGCGTTTTCAGCATATCAAATAACCTGTTAAACACAAAGTATATGTTCTACAGACAATAAATCCACGAAAAGCTCATAGATTCTTCGTCTGTCTCCATTTGTTGTTCCAACAAATCTATTGCCCTTCACTGCGCGGATATATTTAAGGAACAAGTTGTTTATCCTGTTATTCCGTTATTGATTGGCATTATAATTTTGGGAAAATTTATTATTTTGTTTACTGTTTCAACAAGTATCGATTTAACGGCGGTTTAGATTCCAACGTAACATAGATTTATGGTGGTGTTATGATTCACGGGCGCAATAATTAAGTTTATCGCGTCATTCTACGTGACGGTAAATGAAAGTCTGCCGTTACGCTCTTTGTTCTGACACTTATTCGATAACGTGTAAATTAAATTTCGAATGAAAGACTTGCGCGCCGCTTTCTCCATTGAACAGCTTGACATAATTATCGAAAGGTGTATAGG
>SMLS01065880.1:0-15163 GCA_004785975.1 Popillia japonica | reverse complement strand
TGTATGACTAGGACATATACCTATGGACTCCATCCCCATCTCTGTAGAAAATTACTCCATCCACAGACCATACACTTCCAAAACCATATTTACTGATCAATTCCTTCATTGAAACGACTCTTCTTCTAGTTAGATCCTCTTTGATTAATATCTTCGATCCTTTTAACATGGATTTCGCTTTAAAGACTGCAGCTTTGTATTTATAGGAGGCAAATTTTGCAATAATGGACCGAGATTTATTAACTACCTTAGGACCCACCCTGTGATAGCGTTCTATGCAGTTACTGTTAATATCAATTTTGATTTTCTGAGTTATTGTGTCTATCACGAGAGCCTCAACATCTTCGTTAGGTGTTTCGTGTATTCCCATGATACGAAGATTGTTCCTGCGACTGTACTGTTCCATATTGTCGATGCTAATGATACATTCCTTCTTTAGTGATTGATTTTCAGTACGCAGAGAGATAATATCTTCTGTTAGTTGGCTAATCACAGTCTCATACTCATAACTCATAACTTGGTAACTATTCCTTACCACCACGTTCTCCTTTTGTTAGTGCAATAAATTATAATATACCGACATTTTCACACATTATCATATTGTTACATGTTCACCGCTAAAATGGATAATATCCTATATACATACATGTGTCATTAGAATAGTGCGAAATATTCAAGTAAATGTACGTAAAGACTTTATGGTAACACATGGTTCTTTCTACTTTTTTTGAAAACAGAAAATTAAGAAGATAGTTGATTATAAGTAACAATAAAAATAACTAGTAATTCAAAATATGTTCAATAGCGCTGAACTAATGACAGATAAATCAGTTTTTTCGCAATCGCAGCATGTAGGTATGTATGTACAGTCTGTTTCAAATTAAATGCAAATCGAGGATGTTGTGTGCAGTTACCCGGTTCGCGGTGCTGTATTGTGGGTGATCTATACTTTTTCATACATAGTGATGCGTAGTTCACGATTTCTGGCGTCTAATGCGGAGTGATATTGTATTAGAAAAATAGCATGCGGATATTTCAATTGGGAATCGCTGCACGCCATCCTTTAAAATCTCGAGCATCTAAATAGTTGCTTCTTTCTAGTTACGCACAAAAGAATGCTTGCGTAACATTTTCATATTATATAGAAATGCTATTATTTTAAAATGGTGTTGAGAATTGCTATCTTTATTAATCAAATCAGTCGTTCGATGTCTTTGTATATTGACTTAAAAATGAGATGAAGCTTTAAAAATAATATTATATTATAATGTAATAATATTTAGGGATAAGCTCCATACAAAAATGTTTATGGAATTATATATTATGTTAAACAAGAGTAATTGTTTTTGTATTTAAAACTCCGGATCATGCAATTATATATGTAAGTGTATGTGTGCAGTACTATTCGCATTTAATTTTAGAGAAAATTATAAATAATAGATCTCGAATGTATCTATTCGGCTACTCTCACGATTTATTGCGCATTAATGGTAAACAAAACCAATTATCTCACACATGATAAAGATACTCTCCACTCTTGTGACACAATATACCTTTGTTTATTGTTTACCACAAACAATTTGATTATTGATTGCGTAGTGTTTTAGATATTATTTAGAAATAAAACGGCTTTAATTTGGTATTTCCCTGATTTTAACATTTTGAGCGGAAAGCTTGAAGGAAATCTTATTGTAGACAAACTTTATTTATCTGCCTATAATATTACTGAGACGAGAAACATATATACATATTTTAACAGAAAAAAACTAAAATTAAAATAAGACTAATTTAGAAAGGAGATAATGAAAAGTACATCATTGAAGTTTAAAAAATTACATTTTTAATCAAATATTTTTTGATCACTATACGGGAATTACAAATAATTAATATTAAGTTATAATTTTTTTTTATTCTATAATAGTGTCACAAAAATGACATTATGATGATGACACGTTGACGTTGGCATTGGAGTGAGTGGAAATGTTAAAACAACTTTCTCGATGTGTGATTGTTTTCTGTCTCATTCTCGGCAATAGATTCTGCATCTGTCTCTCGCTGATACTAGGATCATACTGCCACACTTTATCGTGTTTATTTAAAGTTAAACAACTGAATTAACGTCTGGCAAATTAAATTTAGATTTATTTATCCGTAAATAAGATAATATTTAAATGCCAGACATTAAAAAATACTTTGAATTTTTTTATTAAAAAAAAAGAGAATTCGCGTCTGGCATGTAATTAGCAATGATAAAAATGTCTGGCAATAAAAAAATTATGTCAGGCAAACCTATCCAAAGTGACAAAATTAAAAATTACACTTCTTAACATTCTTTTAAAATCTAGGATTATTACCTGTACAGGTAGGCTGCGCACTAATATAAGCAACCGCTACCGCCAGCCAGACGGCTCAGACACTAACCGAAGGAGCAATAAGGACAACATATCAAAAAATCAGCTGACCTGAAATTCTTGTTTTTTAAACGTTGCTAGCTCCCGTACTATAAATAGATGGCGAGGTAAATAAGTGAAATAATTATACAGTGTTTTTAAACAAGTGTTCAAGTGTTTATTCTTCAAAATAAATATACTTATGTATATAGGTATGTATGTATGTCCAAATACTGAACAAAAAACAAGTATAAGTAAACATGTTTTTTTAAGAAAAAGTCTTTGTTCAATTGTTTTCACCAATGTTCTTATGTATATACATAAATTTATCGATAGTGAATTCTGCATTACACAGATTTAAAGTTTGAATCCAGTAGTTATCGTAATATTAATTAACATTTATTGCAAAATAGTAAAATACGTTAGCGTTTAGTGAACGAACTATCTACTCAATATATAATGTCAGTGGTGCGAAGTATGATTCATACTTAAACTCTGCACGGCTCTAGTTATAATAAATAGTTAATTTTATAGCATCACTAGTTGTTTATCCTTCGTTCTATCAATATAAATATGGTTAAATAGCAACAACTGCACATGGTTTCGCATTTTTTGTGTCTTGTTAATTTTAATTCCTTTTTCTCGATTAATTTATACTTCTAGTACAGTAAGTGGTCAATGAATTAGACTACATAGATTGTATTTTACGTCCCCATATCGAAGGTATCAGTCCACCAGACCGTATGTATACCTATGTATATGCAGGATGGTGCGCATTGCCACAAAGAATAATCACTGAGTAACTTCTTCAGAGAACACAATATTTCTCTTCTTCCTCTGATTGAGAATTGTCGGGCACTGTTAAAAGCAAATGTGAAGCAATCAAACATCCCGAATTTAGCAATTATCAAAGAAAGAATTGTGGATGTATGGCTTAATCATCCGCAATTAAAGACACAATTAATAGTTGTTTTGAAAGTATGCCTCGGTGAATACTAGAGTACTAGAAGTATTAAAAGTCAAGGATGGAAGTCCCAGATATTGAAAAATTTAGTGTAATGTGGGAGCATAATAATAGTTAGTTACTTTTTCTGTATTACATACTTGGATTCAAGTATTAAGTCTTTCTAGAGTTTCTAATTCATTGGCCATTTACTGTATAAGCAACTTTTTATGTTGTTTTGATAATCATTATATAAATTCGCTGGGCTAATTCAAACATTTGCTGACATTCAAAACGACTCACTTAACTATCAATACATTATAAGTATGTATAACATCTATACAGTTTAAATAATATTCCAGTCTTTTCAACTTTTATAATATTCAAAAAATTATATTCGGTCGTGAGTACAGCACATATGGACCCATTCATAGACATTTTAGTTTCATATGCAAACAAAGATTCTCCGCTATACTACATAGTCATAGAAACTTTGTACATATTAAGAGCGCTCAACGAGAAACAACGAGAATGTAGTTTAATAATAACTTTAAACAACAATGCAAAATATTGCTAAAGGATACACTTTTAATATATTCACTGCATTTATACGCTGTATTTCTACTACTTGCTTAGTTAATATCAATGCTTGATTAACAGATTAGAATTTTCAGATATTGATTCAATATTTTTTGTCCTCAGTGTTCCGTGAAAAGTTGTGTAAGTGATGCATATACATATGTTATATCATCACTACACCTAAAATTATAATCAGAATTAACAATGATTGCGGCACGGTTCGTTGTTTTAACACACCAAAACACTATTACTCTTAACTGCGTACTCTAACAATTAGCATTACAATACCACATAAAATATAAATATATATAGACAAACACACTGTTTGCATATGTATATATGTACATATATTACATTATTCTGTGATTAATTTATAGCTATAGACATTACTTATTTGTCAATAACATCAATAAATTTCTGGTTCCCCGCCATACATATGAATGGATGTACATATGTATATAGGTACACTTTTAAAAGTAATGTCTCCCGGTGTACCGGAAAACGCATACTGCTAGTACAAAACTGATACTCGAGGTTCGGTCATCAATTGCTTTAGAACGCCGTTATAGCATTAGCTTTCCACAACCAAAACTCATGTTGAAGTATAGATTTTTATATTTATATTTTTTTAACTTATGTGGAGACATTACTTTTCAACCACAGTGTTCCTAAATCGCTTTTCTCCAATCCCATGCAATAATAGCACATCATAACCAATGAAATCAGAATATACTAAATACCTAAACACATTATGTTTCGCTATCATGTACATATTCAATTCGATATGTAGTAGTACATATCGTGTGTTTGAATAGTAGTTTAGACACCTAAACTACTATTCAAACACTTCCGTAAATTTTAAAAAAGCGTAATTAATAGTTTAGTTGACCAAGCTATTAAATTAGGACATCCTGATTTTAGGAAATAGAATTTAAGCAAAGTTAGATCAATTTTGGACAAAAATAGTTATCCAAAAGAATTTTACGAGAAATTAATAAAAAAACGAATACATAAAATATACAACACCGGCACAAAACAAAATAGTAAAATATATCACACAATTCCATACATTAACGACTTAAGTGACAAAATTAAATACGAATTTAAAAATCAGATATAACGATTACATTTACACCATACAATAACAGACAGTTATTTACAAATTTAAAAACTAAGATTAAAAAAGATAATCAAAGTAATGTCGTATATAAATTAGAATGCAAAGACTGTAATAAATGTTACGTAGGGCAAATTAGACAGTATTTAAAAAAAACGACTGTATAATCATCAATACACTGTAACGCATAACATAACCGCGGAACTGCTTTGTCTAAGCATTCTAAAGAATTACGACATAACTTTGATTTGGAAAATGTTAGGATTTTAAAAAAAGAAAATAGTTATAAAAAACGATCAATATATGAAATGATATACATTAAAAAAGAAAATAACGCGGTCAATTTTAGAACAGATATAGAAAATTTAAGTATTAATTATAATAATTTAATCCTGAATTTTATAAAATTAAGCTCTTGACTGGGTATTTTTGCCATGTTTTTCCCTAGTCCTTGAACAGAATTGTTAGAGCTTGACAAAAAATACATTGATATAAGGAGCGTTAATGTTATGATTATAAATTTACATTTCAAAATATCTTAAATTGTCCACTATATTGTACACATAATCCTATATATCACTGAATTTCTTTGTCTATAGATAATTTTGTTGATAGGCATGGCTAGTTATTTATTTATAATTTGACACGAAATAATCAATGTTATTCCACTGACGAAGTTGTTATGAAAACCAGATTATATACATATATTGTTAAGGTTTTGGAATAAATTTGATCTAAAAAAGTGGAAAAACTATCTGGGTAATAAGATAAGTTAAAAAAGGTCATAAAAATACATATACTATTTATAATGATTGTTTCGTGTTTATGATATCTATTTAAGTATTCACTTATTTGTTTATTTTTTGTAATTTAGTTTTGGTTAGTTTCTTAGTTCTTTGTATGACAAATGATATCGAAGGTTTTCACGGCCTGAGTCTCTATTATGGCTATTTCCGAGTGTTGACGGTGTCATGGTTAGTATAATATATACAGTGTAAATAAAAATAAAATGCACAAGATATACAATAAAAATATCGACATGGGGACAGCATTACGCACCTCTGTGACGTGTTTTCCATCGAGGGACAACCAGGATTCTCATTTTCATCAACCGACATACATCAATTTTTGAAATGGTTTTGCCACTCGTTAGTTTACGATCACATATTTTAATGTCGTAAATCCTTCAACTTAAATTAAAAAAACTTTAGAAACTTTGATAGCAAGATTCCATTACCGCGTAAATTTCTCAGTTGATGGAATCTATATATGTCAGATATATGAGGATTATGTGAAATAGAGATGAATAAGTTCACGGTTAGCCAAACTCAAAACTAGTAAACGGAAGTTAAACAAACTAAAGTTTTACGATTATAGAAAACTGTATGGAACTACAAGTATACTGCATAAAATATTTATGTAATTATTACTTTCAACCATCCATTGATTGTTTTATATTATGAATCTATGTAGCGTGTAATACATGATGCTAATGACAGTTGCTCTCACGATGTACCTACCCACTCTAGAAATATCTCTTCCCAGATGTTTCAAGAACTTACTCTTAATAATGAAATTATGTCATAAGTTTGTGTGACACACATATGACGACATACCCATAAACTTACTACTTGGATATTTACTGCTGCAGTTAATAATTCATTCAATATGTGTTTTAAATTATTAAAAGTGCCATCACAACTTAGCAGCATTACTTAACCATAATTGAATAGTATTTAAGCGTAAACCGTGTCGTTATACGCTAGAGTTACGTTCTATGAAGAACAGTAGACTACGTTTCCACTTAAAATGTTTTACTCAGACGAAGAATTTACAAATAACAACCAAGTTAATAGAAACAATGAATATTTTCGGTGTTTAACACCATTTAATAAAAGTCAGACTCTCCATAAATCATCAATAAATTCTGGTAATCCTGATTTGTCAATCCCAAACGTGACATATTCGTATACTAGATCAGGAACTGTGTGATATACTAGAAAGTTTATTAAATGCTATCAAACTGTCATTAGAAAATTAGACATTAGGCTAAAACTGTGACGAATTTTCATAGCCAGCTTTAGCGCTCACACGAAGTTTCTGAATACATTCACATAATTTGCGAATAGCTCCTAAAATATTCATTTTAGGTATAGGGAAATGTAATATCATTTGATGAAGAATTTAATTTTCTACCGTTTGCGACAAAAATATACAGGTTGTTCCATTTAAAATTACGAAGTTATTAGTGTTTGAAATTTAACATATTAGGTCGGTAAATACTAACACCCTGTATAGTATTTGCACACAAGTAACAATCATTTTCAATAGCCTATCTTAGTAGCTGTCTAACTTCCAATAATCATTCATCAACTCTGCTGCATACCGAAGAAATACGTCACTAAGTACTACTATGCATTGATAAAATTTTCATAAAAATCAAGTTAGCTATAAAACGGTAATGTTTACACCAGTCAAAATAAATGATCTACATACATATACGCCAAATTTGTTGCTGAATTCAATTGTTTGAAAAAAAATTGGGTAATCCATTTAAAAAATTAAGTTGATTGTGCTTCCGGCGAAACCGGAAATAGAAAATATGAACTAATATTATCTAAAAGTTTGCCCCCATGCCCAAAATAACTCTGCAAATTTGCAAATATGGAACTTGCTTAGTTGCTGAGATACGGCTAATGTAAGCTCGTTCTGTTTCACCCTGTATAGTGATCCATTTAAAACAAAACAAGTATGCTCTTAACCATCCATACTGAGCTATTAACTATTAACTAGCTAATTGTATATATGTTTATAAGTTGGCCTTTGTTACCTATAATTCTCTACCAATAAATTAATTCATCTTACGATTGTTTTTTAATTAATCTATACCAAAACTACCATGTATGTAAAAATAGTTCAATAAATTTTCTTAAATAAAGTCTAAACAATAATACTCCACAAAGTATTTTGAGCATATACAGACTGTTTCATTAATTACGGGAAATATTTTATCTGAGATACTACGTGTCAAATAATGACCGTGGACCAAAAATAGTCTTATTCAAAATCGCACCATTTTCGAAATGGGGGTCTTCAAAGTTCCAGGCATTTACTGATCGTGATATTGTAAATGTAATGATCAGTTTATTTGTCATACGTAGTTTTTTAAATTGTATTCATATTATTAATTCCGCCAGTGACGTAGAAATTAAGTGTTGGCCTATGCAGATTTTTGCTATTTAAACTGTTTTTAGCCACAAATCCTTGCAAACTTTCTCGTTTTCTCGAAAAACAAGCATAATATGAAGTTTCTACAAGAGGACCTTATTTTTGGCATTTTAACTGGTGTATTAGGTGATGCTAATTTCGTGCTTGTAAATCAAAAAACAAAGAAGTTCTATTGATGTTAACACAAGGCGATATTTTTTTCTCTTTGCTATAAGTTTGCTAATTTCGGAAAAATCCATCTCAAGAAGCATTTAATAATACTAAATCGCCATGCCAAACTTTATTTTCACCGTACAAGTAGATTAGCTTAAAAATGATTTTTTTTCTGGAACTTTGAAGAACTTCATCTCAAAAACGGTGCGATTTTGATTAAGGCTGTTTTTGGTCAACGGTCATTATCTGACACGTAGTATCTCCAGTTAAAATATTTCCCATAATTAATGAAGCACCTCCAAAATTTTAAGCGTTAGTTTTCAAATTTTATAGAGGGAACCTTCATTCTATTATTTGGAGAAAACGTGTCGATTAGTATTTATTAAGAACATATTGTTTATCCATTAATACAATATTTTAATTATGTTAACAAACAAGATCTTACAAAGATATAATATTAACAATTTTAAGATTCTTAAAACAAACTACTAGATAGTTTAACATATAGTAAGTAAGAGAAATACTTTATCCTATACAGTGCCATAAACTGTAATATAATTTTCTTCTACATATTGGATTTTCTCTTAAATCTGAGATAAATCTTTATAATTTAAAGATTTTCTTTAAATTAAAATTGCATGAAGATTTATAACCCTCGATACGCCGGCAACTAGATAAGAGAACATCTGAGAATGTTGAAATATCGTAAAATATACCCGCATTCCATACTATATATTTCTGAGAGAAAATGTGATGTACCTACTTCAAAAAGATAAGACCAATTTCCAGTAGGTAATCTTTAATATAATAAAGGCTTCCATACGATACCGGCATTTACAACATTACGGTACAACGCATTACATAGTTCTTGAAACAGCATTAAACTTATTAGGGTATCTTATCTAGTTAAACGATTCAGTTAGTTTAAAGGGTATCGTTAAGGGCCCTATTTACTGACGCGCACCCTCTTGTTATATAGCTTGTTATTATTTAAAGGATTATTAGTTGAAGAGGGATTTTAAAATTACCCACAGCATGTTCATAATATAAATTTTATCTAATCTAATGATACTGGAAAATCTACTTACCTATAACGGTGAAATTAACGTGAGTATCTGTGCTTGAGGAACGAAAGAATTCTACCCGACAGTGGTATATATCTTCGTCCAGAATCGTAACAGATGCTACCGATAGCTCAGCACGTTCATCGTTCAAAATCTGTAGATGATATTTGTTTCCTGAAGAGGGATCGGTCCAACGCTCTGGTCTAGAAGTTCTTGCATCGTATTTATAAAAAGGGTGAAGTGCGTTACCTCTGTACCAGAATAGTAAACTAACTTTATCAGGCAAATACATTGGTGTCAGATCGCATATCATTTTACTATTACTACCTTCTTTAGCCTCAACTACCTCATACATTAAGTCAGCAGTTGCAGTCGCACCAAGCAATATTATTAACACTATAAAAACACACATAATTACATGACTTCTATCGATCTCTTCCACAAAATGTTCATAAATCTCGTACGAATTAGATTAACTTGAAGTGTAATTAAAAAACAAAAATACTTCTTCCAATTACATCTTAATGGTGTTGCACTGTCATGCTTCAATTCACAGAAACAAATCAACTGTCAATAATGTACGATACGGGTAAGTCACACGTTTGCACTTATCACCAGCACAAATTATATCAACCAGGTGTTGCGCCTATTAACTTTGTTGATACTCACCCCCATCTTGCAGAAGCACTGCGGATCGACTCCGCCCGGACAAATACCCTTGATCGGCGAAAAAGCACGAACAGCGACGACAGGACCATAACTACGGGAGCCCCGGAAATAACCGGCGTGAAATTCTGTCCGCAAAATCTCTTGAAAAAAATTATCTTCGCATTAAAGTGATCACTTTTCGACGTTGTATGAGTAACACACCAATGAAAACAGACTCAATTTTACTACCTTACCCGCCTGCAATATATATTAAATTCTTCTTTAAACAATTACATCCTCGATTGCTTGCAGCTATACAAATAATTTACATTTTAGGCGGATACCCTTATCTTATTCTATACTATGAAAGCTTTTTTTACAAAATCAAAACAACCAATATGTTAATTATTGACATTTTTTGAGTATCTGTATCTGATTAAGTTTTTGTGTGAATTCCTCCCATTAAGACAATAATTATTCGTTTTATATACATAAGTACATTTACCTGCGGCATTTTAGGTTAACACATTAAATATTTCTAATGTGTATAAGTGCCAGCTGGACAGGCACTTACACAAAATCAATGAATCGGATGATATATGAACATATACAAATATTAACCGACTTACATCACAATTACATAACTTTTGCATTTATTCTTCTACGAAAATGGTATACACAAGTATGTTTATGTACCATCACGGACATTGGTTATGTCCGGTATCTAGCGGTACAGCCTGCCCTGCTGTCACTATTCCATTTAAGATAAAACGAACACGGTGACAGGAACGCAGGCTGTACCGCTAGAGACCGGACATAACTAAAGTCCATGGGTGTACATCTACTTGTTAACCAGTAAAGAAAAGTCCTTCCTGTAATTCATTGCAATTACACGGAAATTTATTTAATAATTACCATTTTGCCTTATCTATACTCTGTTTTTAATAAGAGGAGTAAAATTAAAAATGGCCCGCCAAAATATAGGCTTACTATTAGATTAGTGTGTTGCTGGTCAGGTTTACACTGCCAAAACTTGATATTTTAGTGACGCCATATTGTAGACACAGCTAAGTAAATATTTTTGTTTCTATTTTTGTGTTTAAACAATAAAATCAGTTTGTTTTTAACTAGTTGCTTGTAAAAATTTCTCTGTACAGTAAAAGCGAGCTATACTGAACATGTGCAAGAAATTTATTGGTAGTAATCACAGAATAAAGAAAACAGATAACACTGCAAACACTTTAGGTAGCATAAATAAATAGTCATAAATATGTGTACTTATATGTATTTACATTTTAAAATAATAATAGGTATTTCAAAGACAAGTGTTTACCGTATTGATTATAAATATGAAGCTAAAAACTAATTTCGAAAAACGAGTTGGAGGAAAGTGGCTGCTATCTACATTTGATGATACTATTAATAAATGCATGATAAGAATTATCATACATGGCTTTTCTTGCGATGAAAACCTTCCTACATTAAACAAAATCATAAAGAAAATAAGTTGTTCAACCTTGTATAAATTAATGAGGATGCTTAATTTTAAGTAAGTTTGGGTATTAATTATTTAACTGTTTTATATAATACAGAGTATGTATTTACAGATATTTAAAACGTAATCGCTGAAGTTTACTGCTCAAACACGATTACATCGCTTTGTGGAGACGAAGACCTTCAATTACAAAATATTGAAATGAGCAACCCCCAATCTATTACTTAGATGAATGGGTGAATGATGGGGACACAAGAGAAGACGTGTGGATAAGTTAATGTTACAACACCCAGACAAGCAATTATAGATCGTGGAACTACTGATCTAAAAAATCTTACTGGTAAAGGAAAACGCTTATAGTACCTATATTACATAACGAGAGTTCTAAGTAGCTTATTACATGCGAGTAGAAAAATTGCGCGCGAGCCGCGTAGCGGCGAGCGCAGTAATTCTACGAGCATGTAATAAGCTTACACCTGTAGTTGTGTACTATACTTTTTCTACGAGCAAATTTCTACAAACGAATTTACCAATTTACATTGTTTGCCAATCCATTGCTGGTATACCTTTTCATATCTTTCTCTTGATTTTTCTGCTAATAGGTTTGCAGTAGTGTTCGCAGCTAACTGAATAATATTGGGTGGTGTATTACTCAATTCATTTTCGCTATCCGATGAACTCATTTCAGTTATTTATTTTAAAATAAATGTATATTCAGATAGCGGACAGCGAGTTTTGATTAATTTTAATCTGACAAAATTATGGGCAGGTACTAAATCGTTTTCATAGTTATTTGATTGTTTTTATATAGAACTGAAGGGTAATTTCTTTTTATTACGTGCTAGTCATTACATGTCAGTAGCTTGTAAAGATCTGTTTACTTAGCAACCAGATAATAGGTAATAATTACTAGTAAGGGAGTAGAAATTGTTATTTATGATATGAGTATTAAAAGTGCGATTTTATTTTGTGAGATGGGAAGATTATGACACGAGCGTAGCGAGTTGAGTAACCCTTCGAACAAAATAAAATCACTTTTACCAAGTGTATCATACACTATTTTTTATACAACTGTTTATATTCAATGAAATAGTTTATGACTTTTACAAAATCTTTTTTGACATTTCATCACAAAAATAAAATGTATGATGAATCAGAGGTGCCAGTCATAGTAACGCACTGATACATCACACTGATACATATTTGAAAATTGTTTATTAGAAACGTCAATAACGTTTTTTGCACGTTACTTATAACTTGTATTCTTAGTAAAATAATAAGAATGGATCTAGAGGAACTTGATTTGAACATCGACCTTGATGAAGTTCCCGCAGACATTCAAGAAGCAGCAAATAGAGCAACCTTGGATTTGCTACCTAGTAAGTCGCGTCAGCAATACGATATTGCCTACAAGAAATTTATGGAATGGTGCAAATTGAAGAAAGTTGAGGGCAAGTTTAGTGAAAGTGTGTTTCTGGCGTTTTTCATGGAGAAGTCGAAAATATGGAAATCATCAACATTGTGGTTAAATTTTTCAATGATAAAAGCTAGTTTGAATATCAAGAACGACGTCGATATAGGAAAATATTTCAAGTTAATAGCATTTTTGTAACGAACAAGTATCGGATACCGGCCAAAAAAATCAAAAATCCTAACTAGAGAACATATTGATAGATTTGGGTAAACCTGCAGAATTAGGCTCCCATTTTAACTGTCATTTGCAGCATTAGCATGACCAATCAAATGTCGACAATTACGCGTTGATTACGCGTAACGTTGCCAAACGCACTACAAATATAAAGAATGGTGATTTAGAGCGATTTATAGGTTAATTAAACAACACATGGAATTAAATTAATTTATTTTCTAACTCTAACAATTCTGTTCAAGGATTAGGGAAAAACATGGCAAAAAAAACCTAATCAAGAGCTTAATTTTATGAAATTGGTGATTATAAAAAAGGTCATAAAAATACATATACTAAAAATTAAAATTACAATTACATTAAAATTACAATTATAATTACAAAGGATACTGTTCAGAAAGTGCCATAATAAATTCAGAAAAAATAGAAGTAGGATTAAATTGGTTCCGCCATAAAAATTCATGTAAATATGATTCGAAGAGGTCTTCTGAAGTTCCAAACTGTCGACGAAGCTTCCTCTTTGCACGCATCCACATATTTTCAACGTTCTGTGTATGAACAGTGCGATCATCGGGATCAACAAAATTCTGTTGATGCACGACAACACAATGTTCATACGCACCACCATCAAGGTCCTCTATACCATTGTAAGCCCTCCACGCATCGCTCATAATAATGGTTCCAGGTAAAATAAATCTAGGGAAACCAAACAAACAAATCTCAAATACCAATATTATATCAGTGAAAGCTTCAATACGGAACTCTAAAAGAAATCTGAAGATTTAATTTTATAAAACGTACACTGGTCGAAATTGGTATTGCTCACCTACGAATCTCAGTTAATAACGTTTCAGCTGCACGATCGGCCACTTCCACAAGAAAACATTTTCCAGAACCGCGTTCAATGCCGCCGAAGACCCAATGACCTTCACGCCACAGACCACGGTAATATTTCCGGTGAAAAAACTTTGACTCGTCAATCTCTACAACTTTGGCTGTTAAATCTTCATTTAACCCACCAATTATTGTAGGATTATCAATCAAAGATTGTTCGCAAACTTCCCTGCAGAAGTTACACCAATCAACGATGGTGTGCGTCGAGTGTTCTCCAAGTCCAGCCTCATGTGAAATGTTTGCCTGCGAAAAATCACGACACCAACCATAAATAATAATAATACTTTGTTCAAGTGTCAAGTTGCTGTTCGCAAAAAAGGAATCCTTTCTAATACTTAAAGCCTTACGACATATTTTACATTGCCAACGATAACAATCACTAAGATTACTCCTTTTTACGAACGACTTCGCATTCCAAACAGTTATTAGAATTTTTAATTAATTGATGTTTCGCTAGCCATTTAAGAATACCAATTTTATCTGGAAAAATAATATCTCTAAACATAACCCTTTCTTCGCGGATGTTATTTATTCCCATTATTTCCTCTTCTTCAACAATGCAGTGGTTTGCGATTCGCCCTCTACCTGCCATTTTAATGTAAATTAATTAATAATAATAATGTAATAATAATTACAAATTCAATATCGTATGACAAAAACAGAAGCCACAAAAGCGACTAAATTTGACATTTGATGTATTTGACAACGTTGCAGTTAGTTTGTTATATTCATAGCGGGAAATTTAAATGGGAGCCTAATTCTGCAGGTTTACCATAGATTTGTAAATGAAAGCCCAGATATGAAATATTTAATGGTAAAAGTTGCAACAATTTTTGGACTATTTGGGGCATTACGTCGTGAAGAGCTCACTAAATTGACAGTAGGTATTATAGAAGAACTAGGAGACTCGTTATTAGTACATCTTTCGGACACTAAAACATACATTCAACGTAGTTTTTGTATTGTTGGAAGTTATCTGACGTATTACCGTAAATATGTTACATTAC
>SMLS01065878.1:0-10612 GCA_004785975.1 Popillia japonica | reverse complement strand
AAGCCTAGTGTTTTTGAACTCGAAATAGATAAATTAGTTATGTGCGGAACAAAAGAAAGACGGGAGTCAAATAAAACACCAAGATCTTTGACTGTATAAGAATGTGTTAAAATATTGTCATCTATTTCATATACAGAATCAATAAAATTTACTTTCCTGGTATAGCAAACAAACGAACATTTATTGACATTTAGCTGTAATATTGAATTATTATTATTAATACGTAAATAGATCACGATAAATCATAGATAAATAGATCGTAGGAAATTATAATATATGGAATTTTAAAAACAAATTCTAATTTAACAATAAAGTTTTGAGCTTATTATCTGAATCACTTCTGGTTTGTCATTTTCTTGAATACTATATTATGGAATTTATTATATCACCAACAGTCAAACTAAAAAGCTTGCGTTTCTGATTACTAAACTAAGAGCAGTGTGTATGTATGTTAATATCCGTTTGAAAGGTTAAAATAGCACAGGTAGTTGTTGTATTTAACGTAACATACGGATTCCTAGAGTTATTCGAAAAGATGCACCGTATGTCGTAAAGAAATTAATACTTATTTACTTTTATTGCTTTTCCATTTCACATTTACCCTACTAGCGTGTTCTTGTCGTTTTCGTTCACAATAAATTATAAACTCGTCTTCCTTCATGCAGCTGTACTTTTAGAGGTTTAACTTGCTCTTTTGTGTAGGTGTTCGCTTTGTGTTTGATTCAACCCCTGACTGCGAAGTGATCCACGGTGCCCTATATTCTTGCCTAAGAGCCATGTTCGGTCTATCTGTAAGCGGAATTTTAGTCTGTATATTCTCGTGTATGCTGGTGTATCAGCTTCTAAGGTATGTTGTAGTAATGAATCCGTTATTATCATACATGTATCTTAATTGATTAGTATTAAGAACGGCTAATAAAATATTTTTTAATTTTATGCAGTCATGAAAGAAAGAAAATGTACTGGGAACAGTTAGAACTGCGTTGTAGATCTTTCTACCAGCAACAATCTGGAGCACCTTCTACCACTCATGAATCAATGAGAGGGCCACCTATACCACCAGCTACCTACTGCAGTTGTTGCGAAGAATGTAGATATCCAGCCATACCTGCTGGACATCATGTTTATCCGTGGGAATCACATCCCACAAATAGGTGAGACTTAATTTCTCGTGTTTTGAATATAAATGATTTTTTTGATTAATGTCTCAATTTATATATCTATAGCAAGCTTAATAGTACATCAAAGATTAAAATGTGCCAATCTTAATTATTCTCTAGTTTTTTTTATTTTAAAGCATCAAACATTGCGGTAATTATTTTATTATTTTACAATTGGAGCTCGCACCGAAATTATTTGTTATTTGTAGTAGAATCCCCTAAATATGTAGATTAATTCTAGTTTTAAATTTTGTTATACTGCTATAATACTCATCGATCCGAGGACCTACTTCAATTTATATGCTTTCAAACTTGAAGTTTTATGTAAAGAAATTATCGTTTGTAAATTTCAGATTTTGGGTGCCTGGTAGAGTTGGCAATTTCTATTCTCCTAATCCGGGAGAAGAAGCTTCACAGCCTAACGCAGAAAATCGAGAAAGAACTGCAAGTGGTTGGAATTGGCGAAGATTACCATGGAATCGTGGTAACTCCTCCCAAACCAATCCCGATACGAGAAGGTAAAAATGAAACTAGATTTTAGAAACCAAGAAAATATAATTTGAATGTTGCAGGGATAATAATTCCCTATCATATCAAGAAGGTATGAGCAGTGCAGACAGTCAATATGGTTTCAGTAATCGATCCGGTGGAGATTCGACATTACCAGTGTCGTCTACAGGCTCATACAGTGTTTTGGACAACCGTCCGGTAGGCGGTGTATACGTTTGGGGACCACCACCACCATACTCAAACCCAAATTCACCAGCTAGAAGACAATTACAATCTCCAGCCAGGTAATTCAAACTATTTAAACAAATTTGCAATAAATAAACATATTTTCTTAAGATATCACCATGTCCACCACCACGTTCACGCTCACGAAACGCATTGCCAAATGAACGAAGAAAACCAGTTCAGAAATCAACAAGAATTTTCTTTTAGAAGAAGTAGGCAATATCCCAACAAAGATAATTATGAAAATACAGTAGAAACTGAGGTACACCAATCAAATGATAACAGTGAAAGTACGGACACTTCAAGTTGCGGCGATAGAGTTTCTCATACCCTTCCTATTCGAAAAATGAAGAAACGCGTAGACATATCTTCCGTGAAATCCGTAGCTCAAACACCTAACTGTAGAACGAATGTTAAGAACGTCTTCAACCAAAACGCGCCAAGTTTTCCTGAAGAATCCAAACACGACGACGAACATAAGTACCACGAACCCACCTTACAAGATCAAAGTAAAATTACTACGGAAGGCCAACCTAGATTTTTACCGAGGTTGCAAGGTGTAGAGAATGCAGCTTTTCAAAAACAGGAAAGTCCACAAAAAACAGAACCTACGGAATCTGAAGTTTATTTCGCTGATGTGAGTAGTTGCTGTAATATATCTGTAAGAAATGATGGTCAAGATTCGTCTTTATATGATGAAGCTGTGGACACACAAAATCCTAGGTTGATGTCGTTACAATGCACACATAAACAAGCTCTCGATGAATCTAACAATAAACAAATGATTCAGAATTTCCAAGAGAATTGTTCTTCCACAGTGACGGAAGATGAAGATTATTTAGCTCATAGGCTGGGAAAGAGACAAATGTCAACACGAAGTCGATTACCATTCCCACTACCGGATACGGATGAACTAAACATGCCAGAAATTGGCGAATCTTGTGGTTTATCCAAAGACGTCTCGCAAAATAGTTTATGTAGTAGTGTACAAACTCCGATGACTGAAACAACAGACGATACCATATCTCCATTATCTCCCAGTTTTCCAAAATCGGATTGTTGTATTGGTTACTTCCCTGAAAAGAACGAGCAAAAGAATAGAAAGACATTCGGTAATACCACTATGGAAGAATTCTTAGCACCGGATGCGCAATATGAAGTGATACAAGAAAACATTAGACACAATTTTAACGAAACTAATACTTGTAATTTAGCTAATACTATTTCCGGTTTAAATACCTTCGGACAGAACTATATACCGCCAGGCTATAATAAAAATAACTTTAATCAAGGTAATTTTAGTCCTAAAAGTATCCCTCCAAAAACACTAAATCTAAACCAGTCACCAAGACGAAACATCGGCACAAACATTTCAACACTAATTCAAAATTTAGGCGGTAATCCCGTAGGACTACTTTACGGTGAAGCAAACAGTTGCGAAGATGAAGAAATGCAAGGTCAGGCTTGTCACAGTGATGGAACAATGGATTCTGGTTGGCAAAGCGGATCCGAGAAGCAAGAAAGGAAGCCGGAAAATAACGAAAATGTAACGCATAAATCAGTGAACGTCTAGTAGAACTTTTTTATTTAGATATAGGGACCGTTTTAGTGATGAAATCGTTGATGTTAATAATTAACAATTTGTAATTTATATATGCGTCGAAATAGATTGTTCTATTCTTATAAATTAAAGATAGAATAATTATTTTATATTATTGTTTAAATATTAAAAGTGTTACTTTTTAATTGTTGCTTTACTGAATTAGTCACTGTAGAACAGAGTAGCTTTAATTATAAAAAAGGTCAATGGTGGTAATACTGAAATAACTAAACGATAAAATCGAAACTATAATCCAAATTGTAAACTTTTTTTTCCTGAAATGGGACGTAATTTAGTAATGTGGAGGCAATTTTTATACACTTCAAAATATGACTCTAATAGCGTTTTCCTTTCGGCAATTTAGTGCGCACTAAAAATGCACTGTGTCAGTGCTGACTGTTTCTATCGGCAAAGCACTAGCTCCGTGCAAGAATTGTACGTTTTCCATTGGGAAAATAGTGTAGTTTTACGTATGAGTGACGATACGTGTACGTCACTATATTTGACCTTGAGTGCAAAAACTGGACCTCTCGAAATTTACGGGTCCACTGCTAGTGGAACGTCAAGTTCTTACATCTAATTCATTTATGTTTAATATGCTACAATTTATACCATATAATATAACCATCAACAAATATTTTGTCGTTATGGCCGAAAATATTATGAAAATACTAGACACTAGTTCGAGTGAAGGTGAACAAATAATAGAATTATTAAATTCTTCTTCATCAACTTCAGATGATGAGCTAAATTATGAAAATCGGAAAAAGCCAAAAATAGAGGCGTAAGTATGTAGAAGATGTTGTACATAATTTTACAGAAGAAGAGGTTATTTAAAGCTGGAGATTTATATGTTATAGCTAAATACTAAACGATTTGCTACGATCACCAATCGTGGTTATACCAACATAACATACATTTGAAACTTTGAACATAACGCGGGTTTTATGGAACACGGAACGAGCGCAGAATCAATAATAACGTCAAATGACGCGGCACCAGATTAGTGCTAAGTGCAGAACTACTCTCAAAGGAAAACGCTATAACATGTGTTCATAAATGTTGAGAACAATTTCAAATTAAAGGCGCGAAATTAGAAATTCAAGTTGGTATTAAACTAAGTTTCTCATCATTATACATAGCATAAATCGGTTGTCATATTGTTGTAACGTTCTAATCTATTTTCGCCTAAAATTTATATTGCTGTACACTGTAAAGGAATTATTTGGTTACCAGTACTAATCTGTATATTTGGTTGTGTACGGTTCTCATCTTAATAATTTATGAACACAGTATACCTAACAACGCAGGATTTACAGTAGTTACTGCCTCTAGTAGGCGTTGAAATAAACATTATCTAAAAACACCATTCGTTCATTGTTTATCTGTCAAACAAAGTACCAAAGATGGGTCGTGTAATTGTATCTGTTAAAAAGTTCTCTTGAGTTAAAATAAACGCTGCGCAAAGATTTAGAAAAATAGAGAACTTCACGCTGTCATTACATATCTGCAAAAGAAAGGTTTAGCGTCACAACATATTTATCAAGATATGGTTAGTGCACTTAGGGATGATGCGGCCTCATATCAGGTGATGGTGAAGAATCGGTCTCGAGGATTTTGACGTGGAAGGAAAACTTCCGAACTGGCAAAAGGTGCTGGTCGACCCCAAACTGTGTGCACTTAGCACAATGTTGATCGTGTCTGTAACTAGATTAATCGTCGGTAGATTACTAGACGTTTAGCAGGGATAACAGCCTTATACGGTATAATTGGAACAATAATCAATGACTATTTGGGATTTCATAAGGTGTCTGCCAGCTGGGTACTCCGAATGTGGACACCACGCAAAAGTGAGAGACGCGAATTTAAATTTAACAGTGATCCAAAAAAAAATTCTGGATAGCTTTGCAACCGTTGATGAAACCTGAGTTCACCACTCCGATCCCGAATCGAAAACCCAAAGAAATGAGTGGCGACATCGAAGACCTGTACCACCACGCAAGTTTATGAGTCTAACCCTTGTTCTCGGCGGCTAAGAATATGTTCACAATTCAATTTAGTTTCATTAGGATAATGCTTCAGTGCCTCGATAATTGCAATTAACAATGCAGGTTTCGAGTTGATGAATCATCCGCCATACTTATTTATTTCCAAAACAAAGGAAAGTCTTTGCCCGAGTTTTTTCAAAAAGTGTTATCAAGTGCGTAACTATGTTGAAAAATAATACTCTATTATTTTATATGTTAGCGACAATAAATACAGTATATCCCTCGTAACACTGGTTTAAAAAAGCTCTTCGAGAATTGTAGACGAACTAGTCCACGTTCTTATTAACTCTATGGAAACACGAACAGTGTTCTCATATCACAACGAGCTAGTTTCTATTTTCTCAAAATTACATGTGTATCTAATTTCCTATATCGCAACATTGGCTGAAACAATTATCTCATCGAAACTCTAAGAAAAACCTTTTTGGACTTAATCCGACTCAGAACGAGCAGCAGCATGATATAGTATGATGTTACTGCCTTGCAATATATGGCAGTCTAGGAAAAATAATGAAACATTACCATTATGGAAAATCCTTCTCCGCTCGTGAATAGAACAGTCTCTTTTCCATTAGACCAATATCGCATGGCTTGCATAATGAACGAAAGGGTGTAGCAGTCGCAGGCACTAACTACATTCTCTGCTCGATAACGTTTTTGTTCGGAATTTGAAGCTCCGTTAGGACTCAGTTTTGTAAGTATGAGATTAGATTTAAAATTTACTTGCCGTTAAAGCGTGGCTATAACTTTTACTTTATACTGCCTTTAAGAATCAAAGTACTAATTTATGAAACTTACATAGTAGTAGTATTGGCTAAGTCTCGTCACGTGGTAGAGGGTGAATTCGAATAGAATACGTACCTACTTTCTTTTGAAATCAAAAGTATACTAGCAAAAAAGCAATAGTACTTAGTAATTTTATACAGATTATAAACCACGCTTAAAGTCACTTTATCGTATGTCCGAATGATTCGGAAAGAGTAGCGGGGGGACGTAGGTACGCGCTCGCGTTAAAATAAACTACAAGGTCAGTGGTCAGTAGCATTCTGTTGACGAAATCGAGTAGTTGATGTTGCAGCACAAATTGTCCATCGCATGGAAACTATTCCACCACAAACAATTCCAAATGTTCAACGAAGCTTTTTCGATAGAAGAGGACATTGTTTCTTTGCGTCAGGAGATCGTTTTGACCATTTAATACCATAATAATTTACCCTATCACTTATTTAAACATCTCACGCGAAATATTTTTCGGTTTAGTTCTTGAAGGAATGTATTATTTAAGTTTTAGAACTGCTTTTACGTCATTTCTCCTTTTTTAACTACGATATTTTTCCGGAAATTTGTTCATTAGAACATTTTCTTATTTCTTTATTACCAGTATTTACTAGCTTCTTTAGGTACTGATATAATGGTTTTTTTAATTTTATTAGAGTGAACCAATTTCTAAAGACTACTTGTCTGTTTTTTTTTTTATTAAAAACTTGTTTTAAATACTGAAATTACAATTTTCATTACCTGTTTAAATTTTTCAAAACAGGAAAATATTCTAACAAAATCTAAAAAAAATGTCGTTCTTTTCACGTGATTATCGAAATCAATTGCTTAAGTACTTTATTGTGAAATTTAAGAAAAGAAATTTAATGTTCGTAAGAAATAACTAATAAAATATTTATAACAAACTTACGTTTATACGTATAAAATAACGCTACCGCGTACGTTCTCCCGCTACTCTTTTTCCGAATCATTCCGGACGAAATAGTAAGCGTGGTTTATAATCTGTATATGTATGTACATATGTATGTATGTACTTACCTACATACATTTGTCCAGCGGATCTTTACCCACACGTCACAAATTTATATATCGATAATCGACAAACGTTTTATTTTATTTTTGTTTCTATTCCTTTTTATTAAATAGAAACTACATGAGATGGACTCGGTAACATCTGCGTATTATCGATATATAAGTTTGTGATGCATGGGTAAAGGATCCACTGGACAAACTACCTGCAGCTGAACTCCGGTCTTTGATTGCTCATTTGCTATTCAAGTGAAACGTGTTTCTGAAACACACGATGAAACTAGATATTAAGGAGTATATCTTAAAATTATTTTGACTTATACAGGATGTTCGGAAAACAATCGGCATAATCACATATATTTTTTTAAATAGAACATCGTGTATATTTTTGCATTTTTGGATGTCACTGACTATTGTCTATACGTACTTATTTTATTTTTTTATTTGATGCGCTTGTTTAGTGGAAATTAATATGTTTGTTAAAAAATCGATATTTACATAGCCCCATTAAAAAAATCAGTACTGCCACAAAATGTGACGTTTATATGCCGTATGTATATGTGATTATGCCGATTATTTTTCGAACACCCTGTATAATCCAAAATAATTTTCAGACATACTCCTTAATGTCTAGTTTCACAGTGTGTGTCAGAAAATCGTGTCACTTGAATAGCAAATGAGCAATCAAAGACCGGAGTTCAGTTGCAGGACCCTGTATATGTATATCGCAAAATATGCACTGTCTTCATGCAACCTTAGTATTTTTCCTCAATATTTGTAATTTCTCCAAAGCAAAGGTTAACTTTTGCAGAAAATTAACATCTGTTAATATTCCACGTGAAGAACATTTTACTCTAAATTGTAGAATTGAAAACTGCCGGGCACCTACGAGTGTCTGCATTTGGTCTGCTGTCTGAATTTACCTCATCCAACGCTACGGCGGAAATACGTCAACTCAATTTCAGCATTCGTAAATAGCAACGAATTTCACAAGCTTTTCAGCGAAGCGGGTGGTTGAAGATGAACCGCCGCTATCTGCTTTGATCAGCATCATTGTTACATTCTATAGTCACTACCAGAATCCCTATACGTACGTATACTTGTACAATAGAATTCAGTTTAGTACAGACGTACATACATAACATGAATATCAGACATAAGGAAACCATTACTCTTCCCGCTCCCCTCTCCCCCTCTCCCGCCTCTCGCCTCCCTCTCCCACGCTGCATAGCACGACAGTGTTTGAAAGATCATTTTCATCCATCATACATAAAATTATGTATCTTTTCCACTTAAAAAATTTAAGCTAATGACAGCTATAACGATTTAGAAACAAAAACATTTAATACACCATGGGTCTATCTATCTAAGCGTAAACAAGACAAAAAATTATTTCTAAAAAACCTTATTTGGTCAAACTGTACAAGAAAACTCATCCATATTGCTTCTTAAGTAACCAAAAAACCATATCAAAAATTTAGAGTTGAAAATAACTGAAAACAACGACGAAAACGAATTATTTAATACTTTGAAACTGAAGCGTGGTGTAATTTCTCTTACACCATACTGTACACGTATTCAATAGAAGCACATTTTTATCACAGATGCAAGCGAAGCAACACATGCTTATACGACCTTGAACTACATTAGACCATTGCATCGTACGAAGTCAATGGCCATACGTTTTAAAAATACGCGATAAATAGGAAAGAGGTATCTTTGCGTTTTTTTAAATAATGTTATGACAATAAAATGGATGTTATGTTGAAGTTAGATTGACAAGAGCGTATTTAATAGCAGCTTTCGTTCGGTAAATAAAAATTTAAGTTGAGGGAAAGTCGCATTAAATGAAAACAATGTAATAATGGTGCAATTATGTTAGGGCGCTTTAAGCTCTTTCGTAAAGGCTACTACAAAATTTAGTTCTTTCGTTTTATTTGTGATAAATTGGTGGTCCTGAAGAGGACCTTATTGAGACAGGAGAAAATGTATTACAGCAAAGGCTCGATGTGTTGCCCATTTGCAAGAACACACGCCTGTAGTCGTCGGGTAAATCTTGCACTGATCTGCTGCCGCTGTACAGTATGCGTCGAAGTTTGTGACATGAGAAATATTTTTTTTCTCGTTTACGCTTACAGATAGACCCGTGGTGTATTAAATGTTTTTGTTTCTAAATCGTTATAGCTATCATCCCTTAAATGCATGCTTTGTATATCGCGGACACCCTGTATATGAGTTTCAATTAAGTCAAATAAAACACAACAAATCGGAATTTTTATGATTGTCAATTTCCTCGTTACATACAGAAAGCTTAGGATTCACCTTAATAAACGAATTTAATAATTAACAAAAAAATAAACAAATTTCAGACTTCCAGCAGTGTTATAATAACTGTGGATAAATTAGTGCAAGAGGTTGAGAAACAAAAAATCTGAGCCATAAGTATCAGAAATATTTTACAAATCGTAGAACAACAGAAAGGTGTTAATCGTCAACATTTCTATTTCTTAAATTATGCAATTGAATTACCAACACTCAAGTTACTACTTGCTTTATGCGTCTTCAACCACCGCTTCCCCATAAGTTCCTAGTATAGCACTACTGATGATCTCTTAACTCGCATGGTAATGACAGAGTAGCGCACACGCAAGGCCACTGCGACATATGGAGAACTATGCTTGACGTTGTAATAGCGTATATAGGCACGTAATCATCACTTTATTAAAAGCATATATCTATACAATATAAATGGATATAAACTCTAGAAAAAAGAAATATGTACATACATTTTTCAAAACATGGTAGATCGCACGGAGTTCATTTTCTTATACTTTATATTACTAATTTCTTCAAAGCTACAAGTGCCTTTGAGTTTTCCTTTTTTGCCGGTGAATATTTTGAGAAAATCTAATTTGCTTTTTATATTTGCCACACTAAAACTTTTCTTACTTTTTGTGGAAGTTGTATCACCAAAACTTCCTTTGGATTTCAAACTTTCGTGGGAAGAACAATGTTCTTTAAGCTCCTTGTTCGATAGTTCCTTGTCGTTATCATAACATATGGTGTAATTTTCATCTTTTAGAGCCGTTTTTGACATTGTTGATGGGGACACTAGTGGAGAAGTTTGTCCAGTACTACGAGGTGGAGTATAAGTCCATCCGATTTTTGCAATTCTTCCTAGAACATCGGTGTATTCTTCATCTTCTAATGATTTAGCCTCTTCAAAACTGCCAATTAGATTCAGAGTAGAACCTGTATAATCG
>ML218247.1:12329-46731 GCA_004785975.1 Popillia japonica | reverse complement strand
TTTTTTAGTATAAATGCAACAATAATTTTAACTAGAAGAATTCAAATCAATAATTTCAATACATTTTATCGAGTGAGATGTGTCTCTATATTATCTCATTTAACATTTCACTTGATTATTAAACATCATTGTTGTATTAATAATGTTGACAGAAATTCAAAAACTAGCTGCTGAAGCTGAATTAAGTTTAATACCTGCAAAGTCCAAATAATAATTCAAATCAATAATCAATAATTCGAATACATATTATCGAGTGACATGTACCTATATGTCATTTGACATTTCCTGACATTTCACTGGACTATTAAACGCTTGGGATTGGCTGTTACCAAGCAACCTTTATACGCACGTCGTGCAATAAAGGCCCGATTATGCAGTCTTATGGGTGTGTTTTGATTGGTTTATGATGCATGCATACTAAAAAAATCTATAAAATACTTTATCAAATAAGCTTTAAAATATTCGATTCGGTTAAACGGTTCGGGAGATATTAAAATTTAAATATTGAATTTGGCTCCCTCCTTTCTTATTATGGCAGATACGAAAACAAGTCGCTAAACAAACTAATACGGCATTAGCTCATCTTTCAAATGATGCTTTCAAAGTTATACCTTAACATGCAATAATGCTCATTTTATAATTGAAAATATCTTTTTTCACCGAAGCTCTACGCCTAGCTCTACACCCTTACTGAATCACCCGGTACAGCTTGATCAATGAATTTGGTATGACTGGAAGGGCACTGATTTATTAAACAGATTGTTTACGTTATACCATTTCTGGAACTTGTTAAATCGTAAAAATTATACCTGTCTTATCGCTCGCCGCTTCGCATTATAATGCATTGAATTTCAAAAGCGACCATTACGTTGTACGCACATTAAATATTTTGGCAACCATACATAATTACGTTTGGTAATCTGTAGTGGCGGCATTGAAGGATGATCATTCCACCGTCAGATGCTCAATCAACTGCTCCTTTATATGGTGAATCGGTGACCGTCCGCTTGCATTTAATTGATAAAGTCTTTCAAACGATAATGAGCCTAAAATAATGAAACTTTAAGCTCGTTATTTTATGTCGGAGTTCATTAAAATTACTTTTCAGGTTGTTCCCACTGGCTCTTTTTATAAATACATTTTTTTGCTAAATGGCAGGTAGAGGACATAATGGTTTCTATTTAATTTCTTAATACAATGTCGAGGCAGGTAACAAAATGCAAAGAGGAATCCAGCCTGACCATATTCGGATTAAATGTGATCTGATGTATTTAAACAGGATGTATGTATGTATGACTGCTTAAAACTCAGACTTTAGACTTTACATAGGGAGAAAATTAAAGATAGAAATACATTTTATTCTTAAAAAAAAATGTGATGATACTGAGAATCGACCCAACAACAATCTAAAACAACCTATCAAACAACGAAGAAAAAAACCCAAATATTTTAATAGTAATCCGTTCGAGACGGAGCGTAATTGGCAGTTGCAAAAAGATCCAGTGAGCTGGTATTATATTGTACAGGTATACCATTACCGCTGAAAAGTATGTCACAATAAAGGATTTAACAAAGGTAATGTTCGGACCAAACCGCAATAATTACGGTTATTGGGCGTCAGGCAAACCAATAAAAAATGTGGCTTTATTTACAAGGCCCACGCCAGGTGAAGTTGCTCGGAATCGATTTTACGTTGTCGGATGCATTTTCGGTTCAGCAGGTATGTGGATTTCGTTGTATGATGTTTTTGGGGGAAACTTTTGTTTAACAAAAAATTATAATTTGGTTAACCAGGTGGCACTAATTTCAGTATAAGAATATTTATATAAGGATTTATGTTTTATTTATAATAAATATAAAGATAATTATACAGAATCTTAATATCCATATTTTGTAATACAGCAAGATGACAATAAAGTTTAACTTCTATGTATATCTATCTGTTGATCTACGTGATAATGGTAATGACTACAATCATATCTATCTGCTCATACAATTTAGGTCCAAATTGATGGATATTTCCGGAAGTGATTGTAGATTTATGTAAAACTAACAAAATGGACACTTTTTTGATTATCTTCATCTTCACAAAGCTAAATGGTAATGTTCGGAACAGTTCTGGGGTTCTTGATCAACTTTAAAGAATTTAACGATGTTTGTTGGTTGTAACCAAGTTATGGCATGGAAATCATCACTAACAAGACTATACCTGGCAAATCTCGATTGAAACAGCGCAGTAGCACAAGTGGGTTGGGTCACGCCGAGGTCAAGTGGCGTAATTAGGTAAATAAGCATGAAATGCAATCACTGTGAGACACCTGCCATATTGCGATGCACCCCATCCTGCAGCATTCTGTAATTCGCACGTTCGATGATGTAGGTGTGGCGAATTACAGATATAGTGGCAAGGAGGGTAGCCCAAATTGCCCAAATGGTACATATATGGAAGATCTTTTTTGTTTTTCGTGTCTGGAATATTCTACAATTTATTGGCCCAATTTTGGACCACGTCCAATGCTGCGGGTTTGCTTTGCCATAAATCGTCTAGATTACAGTGTTTGGAAGTAACTATGACTCTCTCTCTGGCGTAGTTTCTTCACGCGAGATCTGCTTTGCAGTCTTAGGTCCCAAGGTAATTTCCGTACCTTCCGCAGCCCGGTGAAGCCGGGGGATGGCGATTTGGGGTCCGAGGTCATCCCAACCTCCGCCGCGAACCTCCATAAGGTCACCATCCGTAAAACTAACTGGCGGCGGCCCGCCCGCTTCCGCGGAAAACGGGTTTCCAGCCCTTCTTAACTCAGCCGCAGTTGTTTGACGCAGATTCCTGGAAACCACCAGGGACCCTCAGCACTGATACCGATCGACCCAGAAGCCTATTTCCGTCGACCTGCAATCCCAACACTGGAGCCATCCCCAGGGTTCGCCGAGGGAGTGGCTGCAAAGCTAGTACCAAGGAGTCTGTTCCAACCAAGATTTCCAAAGGCACCACCTGCTGGTTCCCAGCAGACTCCGCCTACTTCACTTTAGAAGGTGTTCCATATCTTGCATCATCCCAAAATCTCACTTATCATCAATTGGTTGCACAAGGCCCCAATTGAGGGGAGAGTCAGGTTTTCTAACAGAGAATAGTTTGCGGGTGGTCCGTTCAGGGGGCTGCTGAAAATTCGGCGTCTAGATTTTAGCCTTTGAGACTCTTGGTCTTGCTCGACAAGGGGATGAGGATTGTTGAATAAACTTCCTGCTAAATTTATATGCCTTCATGTGTGCGCCGACCTTGACCAGACAGGGGATGCGCATTCGGCTGTAGAGAAACATAATGCTTGTGCCATCGTCCTAAGGACTGATGAAGGAGGTTTGAAATGAATGAAATTTGCGATTGACTAGTCGTGTTTGACGGTGGAATGCAGTGTCCTGGGTTTTGGGAGATTTGGTCCTCATGTAAAGCAGACATGATGCTTGCAGCGATCTCTAACCTTGCTTCAACCTCTTCAAAGGTTCTTCCTCGAACTGTAATGGTCAAGTCATATGGAAAATATGTCGTTCCTGATACCGGTCTGTAGATTGTTCACCTCGTGTATCAGATATTCTAAAATAAACATTCTGCAGTATAATCCGCCGAGTAGAAATTGCTTCAGTTGTGGAAGTAAACGAGACAAATGTACGAATGGAAAACTGTCACAGTCTAAAGGCATTCAAGCATATTCTGCAATTTTGTTGGTAATAAGTTCACTAAATACTACTTTGGACAACTGCTCAAACAACTCATTTTCATTTATCCATTCTTGGACTAAACACTTCTAATCTTGAAAATTAATAATTATCGTTAAATCTTTGGATATGCTAGCTAAAACAACCAGAAAAAGTATATTCAAAATTTGTCTTCATTTACATTTTTAACAAAATTTCTGAAGAAAACAAATCTTTAATTTTCTTTTGGGAGTACAAAAAAAAATCGCAAGAACTTCTTTCTTGCTAAATCTGAATCTACTGGACTCGTTTGTCCTTTTTTCTTATGGAGTTAGCTCTTCTTGCTGAGTGGGTAGTTGAAGTCGCCCTATGACAATGATGTTATAAGTAGTCTTTTTTGAATGGTTGGCCAGCTGTGACTCTTCAGATGACAAGGCGATTTCTGGAACACTGAATGCTTTGCAACCTTATCTATTGCGCACAACCATAGGTTTTCAACAGTACCTACGTGTAAATGTATTACACCCACGAACCACAGGATAACTTAAAGTCATTCACGAATATATGTATTTTCTGGAGGAGGTCTTCATTCCTTGCCAAATCGCATGGAAAGACGTAGAATTGCTTGCACTAGATCATCATTTCTAGAAGATGGCACAGAGGGCTTCTTGAGAGATCATTCATAAAAAATTAATAATAAACAAGAGAACAAGTAGGGTCCTAACGTAATGCCAGTCATAATAAAAATATACTTGTTACGATTTACAAGGATTTAATACTGATGAGGTTAGCCTAAACTTCAACTGTATAATCTTATAAATCAGTTTTTGATGCCAAACTGTATCAAAAACTATTTTAATATCCAGAACATCCAAGTTCTCTCCAACCATATACGAGTAACAAATGGGGCAAACAAAACTGCGCATAAAGCCAACTACGTTAGGTGGCAATTGTTACATGTTTCTAAATTTCGCAGATATATCGAAGACAATGTGAAATTGTGGCTTTGAGCGGGTGCGGTAGCTTTGATAAGATATCGATTTTAACCGTTTTAAGTTTATTCTATTAAAAAACTTATGCAACATTTTATGAACTCAACCCTACACTTATTCAGAAGATCTCAGAAGGTTGGCCCATTTTTTTTAGATCTTCTCCATGTTTCAGATTCTTGCCAAAAACGAAGCAAGTCGGAAAAAAAGTTGACTTAAATCATCATTTTTAAATAACTGGATGTTCCAGGATAGTCAAGTTGTTTCAAACATTATTTTCAAAAATTTTTATCCTATGTTATACTTTCATGATTACCCAAACTATGCATCATCTCCTCAGATTCTCTACTCCCCATCTTTGATTTTAACTCGCATTATAGAAATACAGTTTCATAGGAATTTGGTCTGTTAGAATTTCCGTGATAAAAGGTAGCTAAAAGCTATTAAGCTTCTTGCAAGAGTGGTGAGATTCCAAGCGGACTCTATATGCTCCATATCTAAATATATGTAGTTTCTTCTACAAAAAAACTTTCTCTCTTTCTTTCTTCTATGGCTCTAGGCCCGATATCGGGCCTTGGCTTCCTCGAGAAGTCTCCTCCAAGCCTATCTTTTCTCAGTCTTGCGTTACTCTTTTCCAGGTTCTCGTTTCAAATAGTTCTTGGGCGTCTTCGTCAGCCGCTCCCTCCCATCGCCATCTTAGTCTCGCTGCTTGGATTCTTCTATTCAACAATTTCTTTGACCCCCCACCAGTTTCTCCAAAAGTAATGCTTTCTGCAATATCCCAACAATCTAGAAAATATAACTTACAGGTCTTGGTTAAAATTTCTTCATTGCGCTCAATTAAAATCTTTATAGTTCCATTGTTAAAGATTCTCTATTACCCATACATCCCTTTATAACTTTATACAATCACTGCAAACATGTTGATGGTATCTCTACGTGAAAATATTCTGCTTCATCACCACAAATGCACACAATAACACAAGACTAATTATCGAGGCGGTGTCCTTTCATCCCGTCCAAAGCTGGCCATAAATCAGAACGGAATCGATGTTTTGTTGAGGCGACCACCGAAAAAACCAAAAGCAAACTTTAATTAAAATCGCTTCGTGACTCCTCGTATAATGCAATTTAAACACGTCGGCATCCGGGCGAAAGGAAAAAATGACAGTCCAGCGTAAGAACTAGATGAGATCTGACAATATTTTCGTTTATTAATTGGGGTTTTTCGCGCTGAAACATTTTAACGCAATTCATTAAAGTGTCATTCTTTTCGAAAGCCCTTTTATTAAATAACGCTTTCTGAAAGTACCGACAGATTCTTCATATTATGACAGTTACACAACCGGAAAAAAGCAACGGTATATTGTATATAACGCCAAAAGGCTTTAAACGCGTATGTGTACGTATTTTGTATTACCATAATCTGAGTGTAAATTAACGAGAACATTTGCTAAACGATGATTATTGTCTCAAACCCAATAGCAAATATAATCGCTAACGATAAAATGTTTGACAGTTTCATGGGATTGTGAATAGTAAAAAATTACGTGGATAATTGTGCCACACCCTCAATCTCAATGCAATGATAGTAGGAAATAGACGAGAATGCCACCCGAAGGCGTTATAGTTCGTTAAACAAGCCCTCCGTAATGAATTGATTACTTTATAGATGTTTAGTAAACTGTTAGTTACGGAGGCTTTGGCACTCTCCCATTAAATATCTCAAATATGTAGAAACATAGACACCGTTTTGTATTAATTAATGGTTATACGCCGCTGGCAATGCTAAAAGTACAATTTTCTGTAGTGCTATCTTCCTGTTATTTGCAAATATGTACATACATACTTACATATACATATACAACGTCCATTAAAGAAAACTTGCTCTAATCATGAAATTTACAAATACGTAGAAGCACTCACCACTTTCACATTTTCCTTCAGTTCTTCAGCTATTTTTTAATTACGTCCCCGTTCTTGTCCCCCCACCCCCACGAAAAGGAATAGAATTTCACCATTATTGACATCTTCATACAAAACTTGCTGTTAACTATGAAAGCTGCAGCATATAAAGGGTGGCACGTCATTGCTAGTTAAAGAAATCGTTGCTAATGTAAGATCTCAATAAGCTATCAAACTTCGTTTCTTTTTATTTTTAAATCTGCGCTGATGACCTTGTAATTTAACACCGCGAGATGCAAAAAAATAATAAACACAAAAAATGCCTCTAATAGGCGCTCATGATCTATTGTGGAAATCACCCCGCTAATGAGAGTACAGGGAAACAAGGTCTCGGATCACGTGATTTCGTCTTTGACCCAGAGTCATCGGTGCAGCTTGCGTGCTACCCCAAGCTTCGCCTTGCCAGTGCATGGTGATTCCAACAATAGACCGTGAGCGCCTATTATAGGCATTTTTTTGTGTTTGTGTTTGTCTATAAAGGAATCACCATTATCTGCTAACAGATCGAGACATCTACCGGGACTTGCAATTCACGAACTGCACGAGGTAAAATGAGTATCTTCCGTGAGATCTCGGATAGTACTCCTGAGATGTGCTGTTTCCGATATTTAGTCACTAGAGGGCATGAGGTTTGATACAGCGCATTCACTGAGGCATTATGGTAGGTAAGAGGTGTTAGAGAAGTACTATGAAATTAGATCTAGCACGCCAAGCTTCGCTGATGAGTCTGGGTCAAAGACGAAATCACGTGATCCGATGCCAGTGCTTGATCTTGTTTCATTGTACTCTTGTTAGCAAGGTGATTCCAACAATAGACCTTGTAATTGCTGCTTAGATGACGGTCTAATATCAGAGAGCATGCAAAACAGGCACAACTTGGCCGTGCTAGTTGGAAAAGTATCAATTTACACAAAATAGCTCCTGGTGTCTATTACCATCTGCCAGAAGAAGAAAGTTATTTTCCACATTTTTTGAATCAAAACTTACTTGGAATAGTCAGCCGCAAAAATAATTGAAAAGGGCCACTAAATCACTGCGGAGCTGCCATCACCTTTAAGGAAAAACTGGGGGACTAAAGCCCTAAAATAGCTTTGGTCTCATTTACCAATTTTCCAGAAAAAGTCTCACGTTGAACCCAAACTTTTAGATAAAAAACTTAGTCAGCTCCAAAAACAGTGGGAAAGAGCAACAAAATCACTGCGGACCTACCATTACTTTTTTGGGAAAATCTGGGAACCAAACACTAAAGAAAAACATGGACAAACCTTGCTGTAAAAGATTCAACGACTTTTTTACGTAGTAATTTCAGGCGCAATTCCAAATTTTCCAACCGCGATAAAGAAGGCCCTGATAGATCTGATACCTTAACACTTATAAATGAAAATGAAATCCATTAGACCACAACAAGGTATAGTCTTGAAATCAGAAAACTTAGTTGGCCATCTTCAAATTCTATAAGAATTAAGTGAGTTGACAAAATTAACAGGTCATATAGTATGAAGATTTTACTCTAACAAGCAGTTTGAAGACTTGAACCAAAAATTGTCATAACTTTGTTGGATTCTTACAATTAAATTGTTCCTTAACTTCATCAATAACCTAATGCAGCCAATTCTCATAAAAATATAAGATTTCTAGACCACGAAGGTCTCTACCAAGCTGTTTTCTAAACCAGATTCTGACTAAATCCAAATTATCCCGAATCAAATCAAAAGGATATAGGAGGTAGAACAGTGCTCTCTAATTCCTGCTACTGCCAAGTCTGGAACTGGAACTGGAACTGTGACATTCAACCTATTTAGTATATATGTATGTATACATCCACAATCTGAATACCTCAAACGTCAAAGCCAGCCAGAAACGTTGGGTTCAAATCCAGTGTTTCGGATTCTGCTTGATGAGTGTACCACTGCGACTACCGAGCTCAGAAACTATATTTTCGTTTGAATTATGTTAAATAATTCATATTTTTAATAACTTTTTCAAACACTGAAGTTGCGTTTATCAAAATGTGGGCTAGAAACTCAACCAATCCTTCTACTTCTTCTAACACACTTTTCATTATTTTCTCAAATTTTATGTGTAGAACCAGCTCCATAATAACTCTAACACTTTCTTCTTTTCCAGCAACAATATTAAATTAGACTAATAATGACCATACGATTGCAGAAATATTGTCATCGTTCTGGGTTTCCATTTTATACATATGTATGTAGTAGCTGGGGACTGACCTTGAATAATTATTTACTAAACTTGTCAACTATCAGACCTAATTTAATAGATTTTTATGGTATTAGTAGATTAACCACGTTTATAAGATTGGTTAGGACATCTATATACATACTTGAATGATGAAGTAAACACATCAACGCACTTCATAGCGAATATTTCCATCATTCTACATGATTGACAATCAAGGCAAAGAGTATAATCATAATAAACAACACTGTTTTTCTTTCAATCAAAAATTATTTATTTGGCGTTGAAGATATCAATCTAAAAATGTCAATCACTGCATTAGTTTGTGTGTAGTATCATTGCTTATAAATTACAGCTTTCTCATATCTTCAACATATCTACTTATTGACAGTTTCATTATTTTATTTGCAGCCAATAACAAACAAGATTTTATAGCCTTGCATATTATTGCTTTAAGTAAATCTCAAGGCAGGAAAACTGTATTTAAATTGATTCCAAATACAGCTATCTAAAATGATCAACAAATAGTCTATAGGTCTATATTAAATTTTGCCAATCAATTCGAACCTGCATATGTGTGTATGTAGTTTGTTACAATTCAATGAAATTATTATGTGTTAGCCGCGATGATAACTCCTACTGAGGAATCTGTAGCAGTAGTTATTATTCTATAGTAATTTAATTACTTCATTTGAATCTCATAATACCATCTATTAGCTATTATATGTTGCACGTAGAGAATAATTGTTATTTCCTAGTTCGGTATAATTACATTTTAATAGAAATGATTTAGTTTAACAATAACTGCGAATAATTATAATATCTAGATGTAAATTCTTAAACTAAACCAGGAAATGGTTGGCAAATGAGATTTTAGAAACTATGATTAGTATTCTTGAGGTGTATTATTATTGTATACAATAGCAATGTTGTTATAAATTATTGTATGTCAGCTGTTATAAATTGTAATAATAACTTTATTTAAATCTTAAAATGTCAGTACAACAGATACGTTGAAACGTTGATTAAGCAATTTCTACCTAATTACATATGTCTATAAGCACATTTTTTCTAACATAAAATGTTTGGTGCTGCTATAATTACACTTCACAACGAAGATTACTCAGAAGATCCAATCGCACCAAAGACAAGTATAAATAATTCTACTCTGAATGATATCATCCGAAGACATAAACGCACAGGTAGTATACCTGAGCGTCCACCAATAAAATCATCGTAACGTATTAATTTTTTTAGTTAAAGCAATAGAATGGTAACCACGCCTGAAGTTATGGCAGCCAAATTAGTCTCCTTCGACAAACACTTCAAAATTGTCCTATATTGGGATAAGTGAAGAGTAGAACAGAAACCTGGAATCCGAACCAAGGTCTGGTCCGCAGACGGTGAAAGAGAACGATAACAGATATATGTATATTAGTGTGTCCCTTATATGGGCGAAAAAATTCCACAAGTTTTTTTACACAGTTAGGCATAGCTCTGGTAGAAATTCCAGCTTTTTCCCAGAATATAATACACTGACGAACGACGAGATTTGGGCTTTCATTAACAGTCAATTTAACTTCGCGAATGTTAAAAAAAAGGATTCGTTGCAAGTCGGCACGGGTTATCGTTCTCCAAATGAGGTAAAAATTTGTTTCCGAGTGTTTTAGGAACAAATGAACAAAAATAAGACCTATGCGTTAAAAAATAGAAATTTTGAAAAATAAGGGACACTAATGTAGGTATATGGTGAACCCTTGAATCGTGAAGAATATATGATAATTAATAGGGCATCAAACGGAAATACTAGCCCAATAGAATTGGAAAAACAACCTAAGCGTCAATTGATTCATATCCTGTCGGAGAGTGAAGCGGCTCTAAAGACACTACCATCTTATCACATAACCTTACATCTAGCTTGGGGTTGCCTGAAAAACATAAGAACCTTGGCAAACCATAACAAAGCTACTTTGGTGTGGGTACCAGAGCATAAGGGCATACCAGGCAATGAATAGGCAAACAAGCTGGCAAGGAAAGGCTCTGCAACAATAACCAGAACCAGCTCTGGCAATAGGTAACTAAGACTGCAATGCGTGGTATAGTAGCTGAGTGTATTACAGTAGCACATTAACTACCCTGGAAAAACGTTGAGCATTTACTTAGAAAATGGATGATCGGGCAGGTTAGAACACCAGATTATGCAATGAGGAGGAGGAGACAGTCTACCACGTTGTATTCGAATCCACCACGCAGCCAAATCACTATGATTACGTCAGCAGCCAAAAAGGCGTACAAGACAGGATGCAATGCCCTCTCTTTGGAGAAATCAAATGGGGCACAATTTAAATTCCATAATTCCAAATGAGACAGCCTTTACACGCAACAAAAATTTGCGGATATTTTCGTTCGAAATATCATTTAACGAACATTTATATAAAAATGATTTGTGTTCTGTGTTGTTACTTCCAACAGGGACACGCAATATATTTTCGGCGGGTGGTCAACAGTCTGACTAATTCGTAATATCAATTAATGTCACACCTTCGTGACACTATTTAAGAGAATTGATCAAGCTATTGTTATCCTTGTAAATTTATACGTGATTGATTGTAACACCGTACATATAACAGGAATTAATTTTTTCTTCGCCCAGCAAAAAGTCCATGATATTCGTAAGGTAGGGCTGCTATATTGCAGTAACTTTTACTACTTCTCGATTGGAGGTCTCGATTTTATTATTTAAAATCACAAAAAAAATCAATGTTTCTTTTTCTTTTGTTAAATTCAATGGTACTTTACACGTTACAGGTAGATTTGACAGATTTTAAATTAAATTTGATCAAATATCTTTACGGCGTAAATTGATTGATTCATAAAGAAACTTCCCGTTGAAACTCCATTTTATTACCAATAAAATTTATATTTATAGTATTAGAAATTTATTACCAAGATCGAAAGTAAATATAAAACGTATTTAAAATTTTCCGTATGTCACCATAAAACAACCTGGCCGTGCTTTGTTTAGATCTCTTGCATCCTATAAGAACAAATCTAACGTGTCATCTACATATATGTGTTAAAATAAAAACAAAACAGCATAACTTTCACCTACATACATACATACATCGCCCACGTCGATTCTTCGCCGTGTCATTATCCTGCGTCGGTTCTATTTATTTTCTTTCGTTGGTAGTATTTCGTCGCAACTAACGCGTTACAACATTCAAGGTACTAATTACAGTAAAATGCAGAGAGACATGATGTAAGCATATAGCGGCGGCGTCAGCCGCTTTACTCGCATGTACAGTCATAAAAAAAGAGGTTCCCGCCGATTCCAATATAGAACGAGTTTCGAGACGTCGCATCAGCGGTAGGAATCTGCATGCATGGCGAATTAGCATACGAATCCAACGAACTTATGACTTTGAAGACTTGAGAAAACGGTAAATCGGTGCACGATGAAGTTTTCAAGTAAGTGATGTGAGGGTATGGCGGACGATTTAAATGCGAATCGAATTGTGTGAATATGTATCGGTTTGAATGGGTATGAATAGGAATTTTGTGATGTATGCTTAAGGTTTAAGATAAATTACACTAGATTTAGTTCGCTGGTGTATAGCGAGGAAGATTAATTGTGAAAAGTTGTGTTAGTCAGTTCCTGCAGTCCTAGATAACCTCTTATAGTAATTTGGTTGCTTGTTGCAATTCTATAAATTAAAACAAAGAAGTTTAATGCTCATGTAATCGGGCCAAGTGATACAGGCAATTCTGTCACAGTAAATCCACTTAACTCTCTTTAATCACTTCAGATATTGTTGTTTTTTTTTTCTGTAGGGTTAAGTACTTCCAGAGGATAGTAGGTACTTACCAACTAGCCAGCAATATTGGCCATTAACTATTAGTACATGAACCTTACAAAATAGTGCACACACTTCTAACTTCGAAATTCGACGAAACTGTAGTGTGTAATAAAATTAAAAACTACGGTAAATCATTTTGGGCTTGGACATTAATCACCAAATATACTCAGAAGGAATCGATATCTACTTGTGGCACCTCGTTCCAAGCAACTTGAGCTTCGTTGATTAAATGCGCCAAAGTTTGTGGAGGATGGTGGAAAGTGGACATTCTCTTCTCCATGATATTTTACACATGTTGATGCGGTTTTAATTCGGATAACGGGATGGCCACGGCAAAACATTAACGCCTTCTTCTTGGAGAAAGTCTATAGTTCGACGAGCAATATGGGGGCGTGCATTGTCTTGCTGGAAAAGGACCTGTGGACGGTCATCTAGATAAAGTAGTAAAGTGGTTTGTAAGACATCATCAACATAACGCGCAGCTGTCATACTGCCTCCAATAAACAGAAGTGGTGATCGGCTACCATAAGCAATAGCCCCCTAAGCCATTACTCCGACAGTCCTTCGTACCCTTCTACGACCATCGTGCACCTAGACAGAATCGCGATTCGTCGTTGAAGGCAACGTTATGCCATTCTGCTTCCCAATGCTAGTTCGCTAGTTCAAGTGTTAACGACAATTGTCCGCAATCAAAGAATCCACTAATCGTGGACGGTATGAAAAAAGTCCAAAGGTTTAAACGCGGAGATGTAGTGTACGCATAGTAACAGGTCTACCTGCTTCTCCAAACCATTGGTCAGCGATTTGATGCGTTGTAGCAAAACGATCTAGTTGTCTGAAGCGCCTATCTTAACGCTCTGTAGTACGCTACGGTTGACCAATTGGTACAAAGGTCGTGTATAACTGTTGCCCACCAAAATAAATTGAGGCAACGCAATTTTCTAATTCATTTTTCCATATTTTTATGCACTGTAGTTGTACTATTGAAGATAGCAACTTAGTTGCTGAAACACGAATTTGGTGCTATTAGTGTTTGTGTGGTGTATTAGTGTCTGTGGGCTCAAATTTGGTACTTTAAATAAGAGAGCAATTTGGGAAAATTCAACCCTTCTGCTGTGCTTTTTGCCGTTCTATGGACGCCAATGTTTCTAATTTAGAAAATCTTCTGCCTCCGATCCAAGGAATAGTCTAGAAACACCAAGAAGGCTGCTGGCCAAGACATATCTCCAGTTGGACAAAGATTCTACTAATATTGATATATAATTCTACTAATATAGAAGGAGGAATGCTTCATCACAATTTCAAGGTCCTCCTTCCCCTTTCGGTATTTTCAAATTATAATAGATAAGAGAAACGTAGAAAGAAAATTTGTGAAGATAAGATTGGCCCAACCTCAATGTAAGGCTAATCTGACCCAAATACTTTATCCAAACTGAAAAAAAAAGAGTTTACTATATAAAGGCTGTTTCAATAAGAGCGCAAGATTTCAGTGTTCAATAAAACATGGTTTTCTGTAGCAATTGAAATATTTATTGATTTAGAAAATATACATTTGGGAATTATGTATAAAACAAAATATCTTGCAAATGGCCGCAACGACTTTGCTGGCATATGCGTACCCTTTTGACGAAATTTTCAATAACGTTATTGAATACATGTGGTAGTATTTCATTGATACAGCATCTAATTTCGGCTTTCAATGCTTCGATTGTTGCGGGCTTATTGGCATAAACCTGTGACTTCAGATAACCCGACAGCCAGAAGTCTAAAGGTGTTAAATCGCAAGAGCGTGGAGGCCAATTCTGGTCACCACATCGGGAAATGACACGACAAGGAGCAAACTCTTGCAAGATCGTCAATGTTTCACGGGCGGTATGACATGTGGCACCGTCCTGCTGGAACCACTTGTCGTCAAGATCGATAGCTTCCAAATGAGGCGCAAGAAACTGTGTTATCATAGCACGATAACGTTCGCCGTTCACCGTTACTGGTTACTACTTACTACTACACCGTTCATCTTCGTTTTCGAAGAAAAACGGTCCAATTATTGCTCCAGACCATAATGCACACCATACAGTGACCCGTTGTGGATGCATTGCTTTCTGATGAATCATTCGTGAATTTTCTGAGCCCCAAATGCGACAATTGTGCCTATTGACGAAGCCATCGAGGTGAAAATGGACCTCATCACTGAAAATGATTTTGTTAGCAGGTTGCTCAAGGATCCAATTGGTGAATTCTCTTCGCTGTTCATGGTCTATTGGCAGAAGTTATTGAGTCAGTAGGATTTTGTAGGCATGCAGCTGTAAATCTTTAGTGAGAATTCGATGGAGAGTGCCTGTTGAAATGTCCAATTCTTGTGCCCGATGGCGAATTGACGTCTCTGGCCTTTCTATCACACTCTCGCGAACTGCCGTGATGTTTTGTTCTGAACGACCTCTACGAGCTCGTATCTTGTGTTTCACATCACTAACCGAACCAGTTCTTTCCAATTTTTCGATTATTCTTTTCACAGTAGATGAATTAGGCACATTATTTCGACCGAACATTGAACGCACTTTACGAATAGTGGCAATTAAACTTTCACCATTTTCATAATAATTTTTGACAATCAGGACGCGTTGTTCTACCGTGTAATGCTCCATGTTTACTTGTTTACTAACTCCCATCTGTCAACTTTCGATCTGTGACGTCATAATCATGTGACATTATGACTGTCAAACATGGCGCGCAATTCAAATCTTGCGCTCTTTAAAAGCAATGACATACTGACCAAAACTTTTGACATTAGACACCAGCTAATGCTGTGACGTGATATTTATCATAAGAAGCAAGTTGATTGCGCTATTTGGTCTATAGTCAATCGACTAGTTCATGTTTTCTGAATCTTTGCAAATACATGTATTAGAATTTTAATATAATTCTTACGTCTATTACTTTTCAATAGTATAGTGAAGGTGACGCATTAACATTTTCTTTTCTTCGACATAATTTGCAACTTTCTAAGTTATAATTTATTATTCGATGATATAGACATAAATCAATTAAGGATTAAGATTTCCTTCTTGATTGTTCATAAGTAGCAATTACACAGTGCATTTAATAAATCATCGAGTTAAGTGTTGAGGAAACATCAAGACACATTTTATCCTACACCTTGCTTTAATTTGAAATTTCTTTGTAAAATTTTCCACATTTATATTTATTACTTTAATTGCGAATGTGACATAAGAAAACGAAGAGTGATTAGTTCCTATTTATTGGAGGCAAAAACCAGTTTTATTTTTAGTTAACTATAAAAAAAATAAATTAGCATTGAGTTCCATTATTTTTATAATAAATTTCTAAACTCATTGACGTCATTAAATATCAATCACTAACTTCACATTACTTTATTTAGAAATCTATTGAAGACATTACATGACACCAGCATATATTTTACATGAATGACCTACATACATACAAACATATACATATGTATATACACGATTGAATAAACCTGTTCTAAAGGAAGTTATGTGTACAGGAAGAACTACCTCTAATTCTCATAGGATGTGAGGTTAATATTACAGCAGAAATATGATATGCGTATTTATATTCACGTTCAGCATGATATGTTTATTTATAGACAATGTTTTTTGAAGGAACTAGCTGCCACAGAAATTCCCAACCGTTTAAAGATTAAATTAGCGTTGCACTAATTAACCGAATACTGCTACTTTGGCGCTATTTAATTTAGTAGTTTTAGATATCATATTGGATCCGCTTAAATTTTTGATTAATTCGTGCCAATATGTGTGTGAATAGATGGCACAGCTAAAGATACTTTCAACTTGTCACTTTATCTGTTTAACGATGCAGTCAAACTTACGCTTAGACATATCTGTCGTCATTAGATTATTACGTACTTATCAGGAACTCAAATTAAATTATACTCAGTGACTTTAGAAGTGGTACACCCAGAAGGAATAATTTATTCCATTTGATTTGACGCTGACGTGGAGCGCGATACGATATTGGGTTTGCTGTTGAAAGGACTGTTGGGCTAAAGATTTGGGGGGATGTTACTTATGGTAGCCGATCACCACTTCTGTTTATTCGAGGCAGTATGACACCTGCGCCTTATGTTGATAATGTCCTACAAACCACTTTACTACCTTATCTAGACGGCCGTCAACACATCCTTTTTCAGCAAGACAATGCATGTCTCCACATTTTTTAAGGACGTTGGGGAGGCGCAACTCCCAACAAGAGGCCCTTCTGGGGTCCCTTGTTCCCCCACCCCCTTCTCTCCCTCCTCTGGTATTTCATCCCCGGAACCGTCTGTCTTGACATATCATCGGGGTGAAGTTGGGTGTCCGTTCACGTACTTAGTTTTCCCTACATCTCCCTTCCCTCATCAGAGGATTAGGAGTTCAGGTGTACTTTTTCAGAATTACTATTTGCTCTCTGCTCCGTTTCCCTTGTGCTAATCACCTTCACTATAAAGTTTCGTATGAGCAACCATTTTGTCTCGCTTTCTACCATTTGCAAGACTATCGTTCCTACAGACACAGACACCTTTTCGTCCAAGCATCTCTCGAGGTCCATTCTCTCTATGTGCCAATATGTGCCATCTGCAGCAATCTATTACAGCATGTTCTGCCGTATCAATTTCCCCGCAGTACAAACAAGTGTCCTCCACTAACAGTCCGAACCGTTTAAGGTACGCTTTGAAGTATCCGTGACCGGACAAAAATTGCGTCAAGTAGTAATCTAGTTTCCTAAATTTGCAATTTACCCACGGTGTAACATCTGGTATTAGGGATCTCGTCCATGACGCCACAGTTTCCGTTTGGCTCCATAGTCGTTGCCGTTGCAGAGAGTTCTGCTTCGCTCGAGTCACTGAGGTTGGTCTTGTTTTTGAGAGGAATGTTCTCCTCTGTTCCTCTGCCAACAGTGCTATAGGTGAGACTCCTTGATGTTATCCTTTGTGCGAGGTTCCTTCAGTATTGCCGCCTCCGACTTTTGAGGGGATAGGTGTAGTTCATTTATCTCTCAGGTGATCTTGTTCTTCTAGTCAGGATAATTGTTCTATCATTGAAGTAGTCCGTAATGGTGTTCCTCAGATATAGCGAGATGTTTCTCCTCTTCAATTCCTCCATGATTTTACCCCAGGAGGCGGTATTAAACGCATTCTTTATGTCTAGGCCAACCGCCGCCATCCATTTTTCTTGTGTGCTCTTCACTACTAACAGTCTCTCTTACAGCTTTCCTAGGATACTTAACAAGCAGATCAGCCTAAAGTCAGTGAATTTCTCTGGAAATCGCTGTTGTGACAGCAACACGTTGGAACCTTCTAGTATTACGTCCGGAATCACTTCAACCATAATCTTCACTACCTCTGCTGTTGATCTGGTCCTGGGGCTTTTCCCAGTTTCATCCCAGACACTGCCTCAGAAAGATCTTCGCTCGAAAAATATACCACCTCTTCTCTCCATACTTGCTTGATTTGCGGACTTACGTGCTTATTTTAAAAAGCTCCCTAACTATCTATGCCTTCCTTCCCATCGTCGCATAACTATCCTATATCCGTTTCCCCATATGTTATTTTCAAGATCTGCTTGCAGTTTCTTCCAGTGGCTTCTTTTAGATTCAAGTATGTGCCTCTTAAGGTTCTTTTTGGCTTGTTTGTATGCTGCTTCCTCCTCTAGGTACTGCATGTCTTCATATTGCTCTTCAAACTATAGACTTCTTCCAAGAAGCAGGCGTTAATATTTTGCTGTGGCCACCCCGTTCCCCGGATTTAAGCCCCATCTAGCATATGTGGGATATCATGAAGAGAAAAGTGTCCATTTTACACCATCCTCCACAAACTTTGGCGCAGTTAATCAACGAAGTTCAAATTGCTTTGAACGAGGTGCCATAAGCAGATATCGTGGATGCCGCCTAGACGTGTACAAGGCTATAGGATCGCCAAACACATTATTAATTCGTTTCCTGTTAATAGAATTTCTTGGAAATGGTATCGTTCCTTTTCTGACGTAAAATTATTACATTGCAAAATAAAAATTAAGTCAAACAAATGATTCCTTCTGAGTGTAACACTTCTAATGTCACTGAGTATATCAAACAGCTAGTGCTGTATCTATCCGAATGAAGTTATGTCAACATTTATCAGATACGGTGCCGTGCATAACTAATTTCAATGTTATTTTGTTTCAGGTGCCATGGGATACCCAACACAACATCCAGTATTACCTTAAAAGTAAGTTCTTTATTTATTTATGGACTTGGCTTCGCTGCGCGAACTCACCTATCAGCAGATTGTATCTGCTGATTTCACGGAGAATTAGTCGTCTATTAATGCACTTTGTAATGGATGTTTACCTTTAGGAGATAAGCGGCAGATAAAAGTCCTTGCTCAATTTTATAATTTCGAATCATATTATAATAATAGTAATAGCTTAACTTAAGTATGTATATAGTCCATAAAAATTCTATAAGGCGGCCGCGCTGCATAATATATCTTAACACAAATTGTTACATAAGAGGAGAATATTTCAGATTTTGTATACTCTCGTATGTTACTGTTACACTTCTTCCTTTCTAATGTTATTTCTCAATACCCGGGAGTATTTTAATGATGCAAAATAATTGATACACATTCCGAGTTCTTGGACAAGAGTTATTTACTGCGTACATATCTATTGCAGATAAAGATAACTACGCAGACACATTGTTAAACACGCGCATAGTATTTGCATAGTTCCTAGTTTGATAATAACTAACTAACTCGATGTGAAAAGCAAGAAATCGATAATAGTTGTGAGTGGAATTCAGCTTGTCTCTATCCATACGGTATCAATTGATGTCATTGATTTCAGCCGAGTCTCCAAGATTATGTGTCTACAGCTTCATTCTCTCTAGAGCATGTCTTTAACAGTTTATCGCATAAATCTACTTTGAAGGTGAATGATGGCCAAAAAATTGAATTTCTTCGCTGGTCTATGTAATGCATCTTGAATCAGACTTAATCTAAAATTTTCATGCATTCTAGCGACTTTTTCCAACAAAATGTTTGGTGGTCTCCCTCCCTTATTGAAATTGTATCTACTATACGCTGCCATTCTACTCTGCTATTCCACATCCTGAATATTCTGCATAATATGTTCCAAAATTGTTCCAAATCTTTTATCCTTATAGATTTGCTGATTATCTGAGTCGGAGACTTTTTTCTCTTGCAGAAGAGAGAATATAAGTGAGAACTTTTGTTTAGATTGTACTAAAAGTGTTTGATTGTTGTCAAAATGACGGTAACGATTTCGTTTTTCAAGGGCTTAGCTTTGCAACTTTAAAATGTTGCCGAAAAAGTCATTCGTTGCTCAAGCTTGAGAAGTTGGTTCCCCTAATGATGTAAAAATTGTACTTTTTCAACTATAGATCCTTAAAACTTGACTCCTGGGAGAAATAGTATTGATGGAATATGATTGATTATTGCTGCAATTAATGTATGTTGTCAAGATTTCCCCAAGCTCTTACCTCCAACATGCTTAACTCTTTTGTGATGCTGCAGTTCTGCCATTGTAGGCTCACTTTCGTCTGTGTTCCAAATATCTTTAAAGAGTATTGGTCCAAAAATTATGACTATTAAAGGTATATCCACTCTTCTCTGACATTATCGTCTTCTTCCCATGTTGCCGTTTGATGAACCCACTTCAGAATTAAGTGTTTTGGCAACAGCTGCAATATATTTTATCTTAGTGGAATCTTGTAAACTTTACTTACCTTACTAATAGATATTGTAGCTTCTGCAGAGCATGCATGATCCAGTGGTCCTTCCTGTCGAATATACTAGTGGTTTCATACTTTTAGGTTAGATTTTTAAATAATTTCGTATAGGCTTACCAGACACTATACTGATGTGCATCATGGACCGATCAGAAATCGATCGACCTGAAATCACAGCTAATGAGCATAAATCGAAATCACAATAAAATACCGTCATTTTAACGGAAGACAGGCTGAATCATCCTAGGAGCATTTCAATATCTAACTGTAATAGCAATATGTCTTCTAGCAATAATTATTTTTGATTTAATAGGAAAATCTGGATCATTGTCAACAATATTTCAGAAATCGCACCTGAACTATGCATTCTTGCATTTTCTATGCTAAATCTGCTTACAACAATCTAGATATAACGATGAAATTTCTTGGGAATCAATACATCCTACTTCGAAACCTCAAGCACTAGATTCAATGTTTCTGGATATGGATTTGCACAAATTTTGAGGAAAACTTACCTAAAGTTATCAAATATTCAAATAAAATTTGCTATACTAAAGCCAAGCAATCGTACCAGCATCTGCTGTAATTATAGAATTTGTATTAGAAGAATTAGCAACCAAATCTTTACTAAAATTTCACACGATATGGCAAGATATTTGTAATCAATAATATCCCAATAACAGCTTTCTCAGACTGAAGACACAACTAGAAACTAGGTTAAGATGCCAGGCACAAAGATACTGTAGCACCTACATGCACAATTCTACATAGTTCTATCACATCACCACGAAATGTCAATGTCAAGTGAACTGTCAAACTAAAACACGTCAGCTAATGTGTCAAGTTTGACTTCACAGCAACCGTTGATATTACTATCAAGATGCAATAAAGTACAAATTCCTTCTATTTGGTCCAAATAGAATACTAAAAACACACCTACTATTCGACACCAAATAAATTTTGAACAATTAACTCGAGTTTAAACGTGGTCGGCTAATCCACCCGCGAAAATCAAATCGTGATGTTGCCGATCGTGTAGCACGTAGAACGCCTATGTGTTGGCAACGATGGGCAGGAGAAAATAATGAAGAAAGACGACATTTACAGCTCTGATGTCCCACACGCACCAGTGATCGTGAAGATCGTGCTCTCAATTTACCTTTAGCCAACCTATAAATCTCTATAGGATCCACATATCAAAGAATACGATCTCTTAAGTTTATATGGTACTAACCGTTTCTTTGTTCACTTCCAAGACAGTACTGCTGAAAGGCTTTAGATATTAACCGCAAATCAATTCTATTTTCTCGTGTTCATATAAGTAAAAAACAATTGGACGTAACTAACACCTATTATGCTAATTCGAAATTGTTATTACACTAACCGCTAGACCATTCACACATCCGTTTTATTTCAAACATAAATCTAAATTCAATACTTACTTTTACCATATCATCGTATTGTGTGCGCATATAGGCACAACTAGTTTACACTAACCACCTGCTTCGCCATCATTCACAACTACAACTAACAAATTATCAAAAGGAAGAGCTTTCGAATATAAACGTCAGTCGATTTTGATAAATTACACTCACTAATTTGAATAGCACCGGAAAGAAGAATCCAAGGGCTAACATACAATTATCTCATTGTGATAAACATCTCCTGCATGCGAGATTTTTAACGATAATAGTGCTAGACAGGTTGGATTCAATTATTTTTTTAATTGATTAACTACCAACGAAATTATGATCTGTTTTCAATAATTAATCCAATTACCATTAAATACCAGCAGGTAATAAACGCGCATTAATAACAAGGCAAACGAATTTAAGTTCCTGCTTAATAATTTTCAATTATATCCCTTTATTAAAGCAATTATCTCTTTGAACTCCAGCAGATATCTTAGGCGCATTAAATTCTTATTAATCGATAGGGCATTTATTATATATAGTAGCCTGTAAATAAGTTATAGCATTTTCGTGTTAGCCGGCTATTTATGTGTCGATGAAATGTATCGATCATTTTTTTTAACCTATTCATAATTAGAAAGCGTGACCTCGACATTTGTCAAACGGAAAGAAATTCGTAGATAATAATAATTGTGTAAAATTACAAAGGAAGTCCAAATTAGGAATACTTACAGCTAAATAAGATTTATTTTATTCCCACGGGCATAAATGAACCACTTAAAGGTAAATCTAACATACTTACTTTTTAACGTATGAAAGTTAATTGTTTAGCACCTGATAAAACCACGAAAATAAATTCAACAGATGTCTTTCACGAAACTAAATAGGCAAATCCTGTAGAGTACATTAATTATGAGAATAGAATCAATTAGTATCTTTCTGACACTGCCAACTTCTGAAACGGACGGCTTAGGTTGTATTTATACAAAAACGAGAATAATCTGTTTAATGCAAAGACAGTTACCAACTAAAAGCGCTAACGTTACAAAGTAATGTCACGTCACATTATTATTTAAATATATTAGAAGACTTATATTTCTAGTGAAACAAAAAGATCTAACTAATGCGTGGAAGTCGTTTACCGTATTTTGTAACTATGGTAACGGATAAACAACGGTAGCCATATTTATTTTCCATTCGCATTATAAATCTTTTTATTTGAGATTTTATTACAGCTGATTGGCAGCCAAGAGATCTAAGGACTATAAAAAATGTTTATAACAATCTCGTTCGTGTATAATTACCAATTTATGATATACCCACGCTTAACATCATAATAAATTATGTACATAAAACTTACCGCATGTAAGACTTTTTATAAGTTACAAAATAATATAAAATGCATATATTATTATTGACATGTTTTATTTCAAAATATTCGAAATTTCGTTTCGTTGTATATTAGATTTTTTTATTTATTTGACATTTGAATTTAAAACCTGGTGTGGGTTTAGGGATGGTCTACCTCACCTTTCTTCCCTAATTGACAGCTTCTACACTAAATTTTTATGGAGCATATTACACTATATAGTAACTAATGTTCACTAAAGGTTCACAAGAAATTCACTAAACGGTTTTGAGAAGGTAGCTCGATATGTGAACATACGCGTAAGTTTTAGATGGTTTTAGCTAAAGCGACTTTCATGTTTTTTAAATGTCAACTAAAAATCAGTGTAACCAACAACCAACATCAAGAAGATTAATTTCTCAAATTTAACTAAATTTATAATTTGTTGCCAACTACAAACAAATAAAACTTCCTAGTTTAATATTTTAATATATCGATTAACTAAAATAATGTGGTAGGTTAAATGGGAGAAAAAAATGGCAGAAATTCAAATTAGTGTGGTGGAGGTTTTATAAGTACTAAATCGATAATACGTAAACCGATTTTCATATTTTTATGTCAAATTGAAAATCAGTGTCACTAACGTAAAAAAGCTAAATTTCTAATATGGTGGTAATTAGAAATATGTATATACATTATTTTTTTAGGTTAGCTTTAAATGTCAATTAAAATGTCAACCGAATAAATTAGCTAAATTAAAGAGAAGTAAATTGATTTTCAAATTTTTAAAATGTTGAAAAAAAATTAATATAACCAGCGTCAAAAGGATTAAGTATCTAATTAAGCACTTGCAGGAAATAAATTAACTCTCTTTTAATTAGATATTTTGAGGTTGAAATGTCAGCTAAGTGAAATAAAGAAATAGGTTAGTGCCAAAATTTGTAGAAAATATAGAGGTCGTTTACCTAAGTCATTAGTAATAATAAATTAGCAATAAATATATCTACTGCATACATTTCTAATTTAGTACCAACTATAAATAAAATAAACTTCCTAATTAGGAATTTATCATTCGAATTGTCAATAAAATATGAATTGAATAAACTTATTAGTTTATATATTGAATCTATATATACCTATATATATAATGTAAATTATTCAAAGCATGCATTTCATGTGGTTGTGGCTTTATTAATAGTAAATTTTAAATATGTCAAGTTAAAAATCAGTGTAACCAACATCAAAAAAACTACATTTATAAAGTTCACAAATAAAACATGTGATACAGCTGTCAAAGTATTTAATCGATTTAAACTTTTTATTTTTTGGAACGTTGTAATCAACAGTCTCATATCTTACGGCACATTGGTCTTTTGCATTTGGTGCTATGTTACCAATTGCAATCTAAGCAAGATAAGCTTGGCAAGACAAGTAATATAGCTTGATGAACATGATACAAAATATACATACATATAAGTTTTGTTCAATTTAGTACACGAGATCAAATTTGGAAAATGAGCTGCTTCTTAGCGAAGACTATTTATATGACTAACGGTTTGAGAATGTAGGGCTTTATGGAGAAGTATTAACTATTATGGCTTATGAGTAAAGTTCTGGTTCATGAACTATTTACCTACATATCCAACTGTTATAAGCTCAAAAGTGTCAAAATCAAGTTTGACACTTTTGCAACCTTTTTGAATGGATCAACTGAAATTTCGTATTTTTTTTGTTATAAAACTTGCTTCAACATAAATCACATTACGTCACTTCATAGAGAGATTGGCAAGCATTTTGAAATGTTTTTAGTTGTTGTTCCTAATTACAAAATTTATGTATGTGACGACATACTTTGGGACATTTGGCCCTTTAGGTTTTCTATTGGGTTCATTTTTCCAAAAGTAAGGAAGATAAAGAGTGTTCTAATGCTAACTTTGTGGACACAAACAGAGCTATTACTTCTGAATTCTGATATTTTTTCGTAAATGAAGACTGATTTTTTCTAAAACTGAAAGTTTCATTGGTTCGTGCAAGAAAAAGTCTAGGCTTAGATTTGGAAATTAGGTTTTCGTTTTTTTTAATTAGGTTTTCCTGCACTTATAGAATTCCATCCAGTGTAAGAGCTTTAATAAACGGTAGTAGCTGTGATGGTTTCAGAGAAGTTATCTCTACATCGTCTATGACGACGTTCATCATCGTCATGACGTTCATGAGCTTTTGCTTGTTGCTTGTTAAAATTAATGAATATTTTGGAATGTGGCAAACCAGGAAGATTCTCTCAGAGGGATGGTGTAAGCTACCCCTACCTGTTTTTGACTTCTTTATTGTGGGTGGTGTGGTGGTCGTCTTTGCTAGTGGGTTAGCTTTTTAGCTGATTCCAGTGTGTCCTGGTACCGAACGTAGTGCAAGTTCCAAGTTATTTTAAGCCATTCCCAGACTAATTCGGACTAATTAATGGTGTAAGTTTTCAGTGCCATTATGTGGAGGACACATCATCCAATTGCATTTATCTCGGCTTGGAAGATGCTCGGTTGTATTCCAAGCGTCTTCTAAACAGAAATTCTGGATTTCTTCCATTGTTATCTCAAGTACTCCTGCTCGCGGATTCAGATGAATCAGGAAACTGAACTGAACTGAAGGTTGCGGAATAACCAAAAATTTTGAAATTGAATCCAAAATTGTGCAGAATAACTGTTTCAATTTTGCATTTTGGAGCAATCTAAAATGAAAAACTGTCATTGAACCTTGTCGAATATGATAGGAGATACCATAAATATGCAAATATTCCTCTCAAACATAAATCGACTTGTATCTAGTTCACTCGATTATTAACCAAACATTCCAAAAATGCTCCAGTTGAAACGCATAAACTTACACGCCGTAACAGACGAAACCATCCGCTATTCATCTATTTTCTCGTTCTTAGAAAGTTGGCCGACTATTAAATTACGAGTAATCACATCTAAATATCGCCTCGCAATTACAATCTTGAAATGGTCATTAGTTAAATATTTAGCTCTGGAATTACATCGTACCTTACGAAACCGCAAATCTATTAATCTAGACGCGTACTACTCGCTCGTACTTAATGTAACTGGCTGCGAATCGAAAGAGGACACAGGATTGTGGTCGCTCGTGGCATTTACACAATTTCCACAGCTTTCATAGAAAATAACCCGCCCACGCGTTCCGTATCTACTTAGGTGCTCGCCTTGCTTGTTCTCTCCCGTAAACGGTTAATAATTTTCAAGTAAAAATGGTGTAACCATTGGGTGAAACATGGCATTACTTTTATCAAGTTTAGTGTGGCACGCTCTGCTGGTTATGTTGATTATAGACATACAGATACACCACAGGTGTCTAATAGAAGGAAATTCTAAGGAGAATAAAATAAGAGAAAAAAAACGAAGCAACAAAAACTTGCAGAGAACGAACCGACTACGCTAGAAAACAATTAAACCAAACCGCAGTGTCTTGAAACGTAACGTATAACTAGTAAACGTATAACATGAATTTACAATGGAAGCTGTAATTTAGTTCATATTTTATGTAACCCCGGTTTAAAGTATCAGTTTTCGCAGTCGCTCTGATGAAGATAATATTATCCGGCGATGAATGTGAAATTGAGACACCGATCGTAAAAGAAACACCTGAACAAACACTTGCTAGATTAAACTTTAACATCTCTCTAAGCATTGCTTGATAGCTACGTGTTTTCTATATAGGATAATAGACGTAATCATTATGTATGTGAGCTGAATGTGAATGGAGCTTTCTTCATTTGCACCACAATATAGTAGCTCTATACAACATTGCGGTAAGTCCAGACCATTATTACACACCCAAGAAACTTCTTATTCTTATTTGAGCGTTGGAATTGGAATTGAATGAAAATTATTTTATACTTGTTTTAAGGGGAGCAAAACGAAATGCAGCTCTACCTCAACACACCTAGTCAAACTATTTTTATTGGTGATTACAGCAACTGATGTGAGCCAAAAATGTTTTCAGAGTAAATCATGAATAAAATCAGTTATGTTTGAGCCTGACGGTTATTACTCATGTTTTTTTTTGTTTAATGCGAATGTGTTGGTTATGAAAACAACCGTTTCCTTATTGGAGAAATTCAAGGCTTGCCGTCTTTGAATTTTTTCATTAGAGTTTGTCGTGAAGGTTTTCAAGGAAGTAAATAAAAAGAAGAATAACAATATTAAGCCTGCATACTACAAAGGGAAACAATAATTAAATTAGATGCAATGGTGCTTCCACAAAAAAGTGCAGATTATTTACACTGCACATTCTCATTTTCTGCGAATTTACATAATCAGAGAGATTAAACTTTCATTCATCAATAAACATAACCTTTTGGATACCTCCATTATGAGCAAACATTCTTGTCTTTTTCGGTTTGATAACAAAATTCAGGTTCGGAGGATTTTCAAGTCATCAAATGAGCGGAAAGAAATTGACTGTCCAGATATTGCTAATGGTTCTATCATGTCTTGGACCTCCTCACTCATGTGGAGCTTGTCAGTAGACGAACTCCTATGCAACCTGACTAGGCTAGGGGTATCTTGTCAGGAGTATGCCAACAACATAGTCATCTATGCAAGGGGAAAATTTGAGAAGACCCTCTGCCGCCTTGTTCAAAGAGGACTTACTGCTACGAAAAGGTGATGCCAATCAGTGGGTGTAAACATAAACCCCACTAAGACCGCTCTTATAGCATTCACAAAAAAAAGGAAATCAAGTCTCAAAACCATTAGAATTAATGAGCGAGACATAGATTGGCAGAAGGATGTGAAATATCTAGTCCTTATTCTAGACAATAAACTTTTGTGGTACAACATGAGCTTGAACTAACGAACAAGGCAAAAAAGGCCTTAATGGTCTGTAGAAACTTTGCAGGAAATAATTGGGGATGTAACCCGAAAATATGTACTGCTCTGGATGTATACTGCAACAGTGGCTTGAAGCAAAAGAACTAACCTAGCCAATACGAAAGCTAATCTTGCCGAAGTGCAAAGATTAGCTTGTGTATGCATAACTGGGCAACGAGAACCTGTCCCACCAGCCATTGAAGTGCAATTAAACCTTGCTCCTCTCCACATCTTGGTAGAGAGCACAGCGAAAAAGACCACACGTAGAATGATCGGGGAGGGATTAGCTAAACACACGCCTCAGCCTCCTGAGGTCGAGGAAACCTGGGACATGCCCCGAGGTGATTTTCCAAGGAGGTTCACTTTTGTGAAAAGGTTTACCACAAAGCTTAGTACCAGAAGTGAATGGGACCCTGTTGAAACTTAATAGTAGCGCCATCAAATGGTACACTGATGGCTCCAAAACGGCAGAGAGAACTGGAATATGGATATATGGACCTAGAACCAAATATTCCAAAGATTTGGGGATGTACCCAACTATCTTCCAGGCGGAAATACACGCCACTGGCTACTGGAAAGAAGAATCGAATTTCAGCTGAGCCAGCAAGATAAAATGGTTACCTTCTACCTACTTATCTTTGAGACAGATTTGGCAGAAAATTTATGCAATGGTGGAGCTGTCAATCCCATTAGAAGAGAAAGACCCAGCAGTGGAGTTGCAAAACTGCAAAAAAAGCGAGATGTCCAGCAACTCGACCAAATGAATATGTTTAAACTGATCAATTTTCGCACTGGCCTGAATGGACTGAAGCTAAAGAACGTTGTAAAAAATGGGATGCAAAGGAAAATCTAAAAAAAAATCTTAAAAAAATTTTGTGCCGAGATGTCACACATGATGCACAATACGGCGAATAGCTGTGTAAAAATGACTGTAGACTACAAGAATATCTGCAAATTCTTGCAAAAAATCTTGATATGCATATCTCACAGAATAAACCCATACACCATTAATTTTACTGCCATTTTAACATAAATCTCAACCGGATACCGTTTCTGATGCAAAGGTAATAATGCATCTAAATAATTGTCAATTTTGACACTTTGGAGGTCAGTATAAATTCTCTACGCTTAGACTTGTCTGGTATGTCTATCTCCCTCATTCATAGCCTACACTAGAATATTTTGTGGCTTCCTTCTTACATTTTCATTATAGATATGTATTACCCACTTTTACTATATACTTATGTATGTGTATTTCTACATATATGTATATGTATGTATAGGAAAACATATTTTCATTACGAGTATTATTTGAAACAATTACAGAACATAATTACACTTTCATACGACATTACTAACGTTTAATAGCCTGACTGACTTTACTGCAGACAATTTCCCCATCAAACGTAATTCCGTGATGTAATTAATTACCGATTATTATATCACGTTATGACTGCTAATATTACTCCATTCGGTTATATTATTAAAACGATTTATATCTGTATGCAGCTTTCTCAAGCGACAATTTACAGATGTTTGTCTTTTACGAGTGCACGAACGATATATTGCGAGTTTTCTATAACAGCGTTTCACAATATTAGCTCTATTAAACATAATTAACTTTGGTATTAATGCTGTAATTTAGAAACAAAAAAATCGCGATCGTAAACCACCCGAAGATATTCATACGTCTATATGCAAATTGTTTTAAATATCCGCTAATAATATTGTAATTACTTCTACGCTGGGACGTAACAATAATTGACTATGTACATACTACCAAATATGATAATATTACTTAAACTCCTTAAATTGGTACTGAGATTATTGAATATTTTAATGTTATTGTGGCGCAAATACTTATTGATGCTAAGGCATGAATTATTATTATTATTATTATTGATTGCCTTTTCATACATCAACTTGATGTATGTAGAATAACACTATTAGTATACCTACTTATGGAATGAAAGGCAATTTTTCACAAGCGTACGAATTAAATTATACCTATGTATCTACATGGGTTTATTAATAGTTGAACAACTATACCTTTCTTCTTAGGAGGTAGTGGACGTTTCTCGTCGGCCGCTAATTCTTGCACACAGGGGTGTTGATCGTATTTCTAATTTCATTAGTCAATATGTATTGTCATTTACCGTCTCGTGTAACTATGGCAACGCGTAAACAACGGTAGCCATATTTATTTTCTCTTACGTATTAGGTATAAATCTTTTTATTAGGTATTATGTTTGTTACTTGCATATTTTATCTGTATAATCACATATTATTATATTGCTTGGTTATATAATGACACTAAGATTTATTTTTATTCGTTTGACATTTTAACACTTAAGAGAGAGATCATTTACCCCATAGTTTCTCGCTAACTGTCGGCTTTTAAATTATGTGAATTGTCGAACATATTATAGGTAGGGTAAAGGTGACAGTGGTTGGCACCATTGTTCTATCGGGGATCGTTCGGAACTCGTATTTTCGTCATTTGTCAATTTACACCAAACAGGCCAATGAAAGAGATAGCTGGGATTATGCGCTCGGAAGTTACTAATGCAACCTGTAGTATTTAAATGTTTTCTATCCGAATAAAACAGAAATAGAGATATAAATACCTATGCCAAAAATCATAATGGTTAGCAGACTGATGCCAGTGCTTGGCATTTTATGTCTATAGTAGTTGGCATTGTATATTTGAAGCTAAAAAATAGGTAAAAATGAAAAACTACTCAAGTAAATATAAATAGGGAGGTTTTAGAAAATTATTTATTGTAAAACGAAAAACATGGGTTAAGTTAGGAATTGAAAATTAACACAAATTTTCTGCAATCTGCACCACTGTTTAGCACACATTATAAGAGCAGGCAAAAAATAAAATAGAGCATGCTCAAAAGCTGCTCTAAAACTGGTCCAAAACCGGCCATAACCAAATAGGCTGTTTCCAATGTTACCTGAGCTATTTACAATATCACTATACAATTTATTAAGAATTCCTGATTGCACTGCTGAATAATTGAAGTATTTTGTGCTGATAACGAAATTTGTGGCATATAAGTAAGCACTTGCTTGTAAAAGTGGAATTTAATTCCAGAACCTTTAAAAAAATTAGCTTTGGATTTTTGGACAATATGCAAAAATTCCTTTAAAGTCATAAAAACACCAACTTATCTTACAAGCTTAGATTTGTAAATGAGACCAAACAACGAACACATTAAGTGCTATTTGATATTCCTGATTCACACCAAATCAGGGCGGATCTGTCATCGGTGTGAACGCTGAATTTTGAGCCTTTATGATATGAGATAACTGGAACGCATGGCATAAGGACGAACAACCAGCATACAATAAAATAATCAACAATCCAGAGCTCCCCATACATGAAAATGTCCCAATTGAAAGACAACACCTGAGATCCAGACACAAAATTTGCTAACTCTTACTTTAACACCAAACTCACCTGGCTGGAAATATGGCAAGAACAACCCCTCAATGGCTTCAGATCTTGGATGAGCTAGATGGTTTTGGATATGAGAGATGTAAAGACTTGATTGTCAAATGAAGAATACATCAATCCCTCCAATTAAACAGTCAAAAAAGATAACTATGCATGCAATTCTTTTTTTAAATTGACTCAGACTAAAATAGTTAATAAATTTTTGGTGTTATTGATGTTGGCCAGCTCTATTCTTGTGTTCTTCCAGCAGTTCCTATTTCTAAAAAGTTTTTAATGCGCCATTATTAATAAATAATAAAGTTTACTGTTATCCGCTAATTACTCAGATGATAAAAATCTGTACTGACACCATACAGACTGCTGCTCCCACATTTTATCGATTCCTTGTTGATGATTACATTAAAGAAACGTCTAATAAAATACGGAATTAAATTTCCACGCTTGCATCTTATTACTATAAGCTCGTTCTGTTGACCTATAAGCGGAATATCATATATTGCACACAAAAAAACAGTAACCTTCTTGCAGGCTAAGTGGTTATTTGTGATCACTATGACATCATTCCTTTCATTACACTTCTAATCAATTTTACGCTTTAATCAGTGAGAATCAGTGATTCATATTTACCTACGACCTTTAATAATATCTGCGACATAACGAGAAATTTTAGCTTCTTTGAATTAAGATATGTAACGCGAATAAGATCCGTTTCGAAATACGGTTCTCACACTTTAATATATCTATAAAACTATACATAACCTCAATAGCAAATTATATATATCCGCGTCAATGTATCCTTCTTTTAAATCATGTAATTTATCTCCGCTATTATTGTACTACTACAAGTAATTCCTTGTAAATTCCTACTACAGTTTGTCCGAACGTAATAAGAAACAGAAAAAAAAACGCATTGTAATAGATCTCGCAGAATAATAAATATGGGATCTAATAAAAAGCAATTGATCAAGGTTGACGTGGACACAAAGCGAGAAAAATATTGTGGAATTTATTTGTCAACGTATTTTGTCTAACAAAAATTAATAGTGACGCGTAATTTGTTACGTGCACAATACTGAAAGGAAAGTGACTTGTTACATATATAAATATTTCCATACGTTCGTTCGCTGTATCCGATGTTTATAAATGTAAATAAATGGCTCACGCCTACAAAACACATTGATATATCTGCCGTACAGGTATGTATATAACGTATACGCTCGCATTTACGAAATAAATGTGATACAAGAGATTCTGGGCGTGAGAGCCGACCTAGCTGGCCAATTAATAATCATTAAAATATTTATTATGCGCGTTGCGTAAGCGGGAATCCACTCGTACCTCAAAACTTATGCATAATAACGTCGAGATTAAACAAGCTGTATTTATTGAAATCGAAATTTGATTATCTTAATAACAGGGATTAGATAGTCTTGTTTATCGACACGTTGTTAATTGATTCGGCCGATCTGTATTCTTGACGCATACTTGAGGCGCTCCCAAGCGCTAAATAGAGCAGTTTCTTCGTTTAGATGTTTAGAAGATTGGTTTCATTAACGAGATGCGTACGAATTGAAGCAAATTGGTGTTCTGTTATCCCAACACTTACCGATGTTATATCACAGCTATCTGACTCTGATTTATGGACTGTGGAGCAATTAAAATTAATCTAATCGCACCTACTATGTATCGGCTGACAAGGCGAAAGATCATTTCTAAATGTTAATATCAAATGAATTCAAAAAATGTTGCTACTGTGTGTAGATCTCTCTTAGTGCTGTATTAGAAAAACTATAGGAAGACTGAGAAATTCTTCTAACAATAAGTTTCCTGTAGAAGCATAACAGTAAAAGTATAATCAAGTTGTTTGCTCACTTGATGACGTGGTACAACCTAATATTGGAAACAGCTTACTTGGTACTGGAAATAGCAGCTTTTGATCTGTTTTGGGCCTACTTTTCAACTGGTTTTGCGATGGTTTAGGTCTGATTTTGACCTGTTTAGCACAAATTACAGGAACAACTAAAAATAGATCAAAACCAGTTACAAGCAAGGACATCAAAAAGCTGAAAACAATTTGGACCTGCTTTGAATTGGTTTTGACCACCAAAACAGGTCAAAATCAGATAACTCGTTTTCAATATTATTTCAGCTATTTCCAATATTTTGCACAATTTATTACAAATTCCTGCTTGCCGTACTGTATAATTGAGGATTTTTCCCTCATAACAAAGCCAGTGGCCCATAATTAATAATTGACTTCGAATTATGGTTGCTATTTAGTGAATAGCCAAACTCTATCTTTGAATTTGGACATTCCTATATTATCATAACGCTTAGAAATCCAGCTAAGTTTTCCGTAAAGAACCTTTCTGGCCTCTTGATGACTAATAATAGAAAGAGCTTATCTGGTTTGGACCTGTTCTCCTACTGTATATGTCCTGGTTTGCGCCAGAGTTTGTCCATTTTAACCAAATCATTAGAATAACTAAAAACAGCTCAAAGCCGGCTGCAACCAAGAACACCAGTAAGCTTAAAACAAGGGGCACAATAGGCCTTTTTTGGCCGAGCGGCCGTTCGGGGTCACCTGCCCATGGGAAAAAAAAAGCTTAAAACAAAGTGAGTAGGTATGGGGTCACTTGGGTCACGCTCCACAATTCTACACTAGACCTCAACCAAGCAAACTGTTGCTAATACCATGTTTAAATCAAATATGCTGTTGCTGCTAGTGGCGGTTTCTAATTACAGGTGTGTTGGCAACAGTTTAGACCTGCTCTTGGCCGCCAAAGTCGGCTGCAAATAGGGACACCAGCAAGCTTAAAACAATGT
>ML218247.1:0-12229 GCA_004785975.1 Popillia japonica | reverse complement strand
CAATTCTGCACTAGACCTCATCCAAGCAAACTGTTGCCAAAACCATGTTTAAATCAAATAAGCTGTTGCTGCCAGTGCCCGCTTCTAATTACAGGTGTGTTGGCAACAGTTTAGACCTGGTCTGGCTTAGATCTGCTGTTGGCCGCCGTCACCTACCGAGGGTAGGAGTGCTGGGGGCTATGACCCCATATCGACTAATATGCCCAATATTGTAAATAGCTTACGTGACTTTGATTTGCTTTTGGTATGACTTTAGACATGCTTTGAGCTGGTTTTCACCACTGTTTTGCACACATTATAAGAGCAGGCAAAAAATAAATTAGAGCATGCTCAAAAGCTGCTCTAAAACTGGTCCAAAACCGGCCATAACCAAATAAGCTGTTTCCAATGTTAGCTGAGCTATTTCCAATGTCACTACACAATTTATTAAGAATTCCTGATTGCAGTACTGAATAATCAAAGAATTTTGTGCTGATAACGAAATTTGTGACATATAAGTAAGTACTTGCTTGTAAAAGTGGAATTTTATTCGAGAATTTTTGAAAAAATTAGCCTTAAGACCAAACAACGAGCATAATAGGTTGTAAAACTAACAATTTTTTACCCAACCTTTGAAAAACGTTTTCTAATGAGTCATAGTTTAAATATGAATGTTTAAACTCTTTCAAAACTTTGACACTTTATCAAATTTCAAATCAAAGTTCCACGCCAAATCACTTTTTGGTCCAGGATGCTTTTTTACTAATGGCCTGTACATCTTACAGTTAGAACCAATGTCATAAAATTAATTCTACCAGACGTTGCTTCCTTCACATGCTGCAATAGATTCGAAACCATTTGACGCAAATAAGGAAATGTACCAAAGCAGCTGTCAATAGCAGAACACCATAAAGAAACTAGCTGTAGTGTGCCCAATCTTAGCCAACCCTATTTTAGTACAAGGTACACCTAAATGGTAACAGGAATTACATGAATGTAGACATTTTTCCATTGTATGTAGGAGCTGTAAGAATTTGTTTCAGTTAAATATTGATTCGACTCTTATGGTTGGATAATTCACGAAACAAGTTTGATCTCGAAACGTATATGACCATAAACGTATATATCAACTAGATTACCACTTCTTGAGGACGTATAAATAGCCAAAATCAAAAGACCCAAACTAGATCATGTTGATGTCTTTCCACTCTTCTCTAACAGCAATTTTGACGTTCTGCAAAAGATGCAAGTATTTGGTATGAACATTTTCATACATACAACTAAATTGTGCGGCTACAGCTCCTTCATACTGCAGAAGAGAGATCCTCAGGATTTCATCCACTTACCTTTGACCAATACTAAAAGAAGTACGGCCAATTAAGGTCCAGTCCGTATTTGTGGTTCATGCTAGGTGGTGGTAGGTGAAACCTTCCTCCATCATTCGACTTGAGAATTCCATCCTTTCAGAACGTCTCACGTTTCTCGGCAAAAAAGTTTTCTAAATCAATCAGCATTTTTCCAATTTCGAAGAAACCAACAATTGATCAGGTTTCATAGGTGATCCTTGAGGAACACTGATCAAAGAAGGGGTTATTATGTTGTAACACCACAAAAAAATTGTCTGTTCAAAACATAAGGTAATGATCCTGATGGCATGAGGGTTAATTTTGGCTCTTATCATTTCATAGATTAATCTCTTTCTTTAATGTCCAAGAAGATTACTACTGTTTTTATATGGGCCTTCGCACGGATTATATATGGCTGTTGCACTTTGATGGGGTAGGCAGTCGATTGATAGGCCTTCTGACTGAACATCAACGAATTTAGGCTGTGACGTTAGTATGATCAAGCAAATAACTTCTAATTTCATGGAGGTCAAGTTGAAACTCGTCATATGTCAAACTCGTGGTCTCTCTAGTCATTAGTTATTGTTTTATTATAATTTTCGTGCTTCTTCCATCCATTGAACCATTACTAATTAAGAAGTAGAATATTTTCGACCATCACCGATTTATGGTATAACAGGTCTTAAGGCTAAAATTCTTGAGGTTACTTCTTCACTATTATCTGAGCTTTGGGCTATTTAGAACTGATTCCAAAACAATCACATGGAAGTAAAGCAATTTCGCCACCTACTTACATAGATAAAAATCGTGACTTTCAAATAACCATAAATTCTTTATAAAAATGTAAAATTCTCCTCTACATCAGAAGCGTGTTATTACCTGATCTAATGCAATATAGAGCTTATATTGTTGCGTGAACTAAAAACTTCAATTATTGTTCCTGTACATTATTACGTACAAATGCATTACATAAACATAAATCCAAATGAGATCGTGCAGAAATTTCATACAATAACAGCAGGTTTCTTTTCTGCAAAAACATTCGCCTCATGTAGTCGCCGCGAGATGCAATGGTAATACAAACAAGCCATCATTACACAACCGAACAGTTAGGTCGATTAGGCGTTAAAAGCGCTAGAAAAAATTGTATCCACCTTTAGCTAAACTCGGTTGTTTTATTATAAATTATATAAAGTCTAAAATGTTAAAAGTATAACACCATTTTTCTATTATTAATTGTTTCTATAAAAAAAATCTATTGATACAAAGGAATAGGAGAATTATATTATTAGTGTGACCTTATTTTTTTTCTGTATAATTATATTTTTCTCACTTATCGGACTATTAGTGTAATTGCATTGTAATACTCTGATAACTTAATTAAATTAAAGCTGTATACGTTTATTTATAAAAATCATATCAAAAACAAATCGAAACAAGGTCGCAATTTATCCGGTTACTGTACACGCTAAATTAGACGGCGAGATGTGAGGATCGACTTTAAAAACGTGTACGTCCATCTACCGGAATGGTAGTCAAACTATATTTGTCAGTGGCAGATGATAATGTCTTTGGTTGATTAGGCAGTATCATCAATATGAGAAACCTTCACAGATGGGTAATAGAAAATCCTGAAACAACACATTCGTCTTCTACCACTACCGTTTTAACTGGCTTAATTAATAATTTGGTGATTGGTCATTACATTCCATAGTTCTATAGTTTCTTATGGGAATTGCCACCACTTTTAGAAGATGTTCACTTAAACATCCGTGTGGATTCAATGGATGGGGCACCAGCACATTTCGGAATTGAAGTTCGCAACTTTATCAACAACAATTATCTACAATAGATTGGTAGAGAAGCTCATCATAATCCTATAGATTTTTATTTTTGAGAGTATTCAGCAAACTAACCAATAAAAAAAGGATAACCTCCCATGAGAGAAAAGCTGCCACTTCTTCAGTTAGCATACGAGCAGAAGCTTGTACCCAGCAAAGACCAGGGCTTTTTGGCGGTTACTGAATTTATTAGGACCAAGATGTGGATTGATGAAAATATAAAAGGAATTTGCAAGAATATATCTAAAAGACCCAGACTAATCATAGTGCAAGATAGGACAGGTTATACCAAACTTGTCCACAAATTCCATTGTGGTAATTGATAATGCGCCGTCTCACACACAATACACAAACAAATCATGCTCCAGCAAGTACTAATATGAAAAATAAAATCATTGACAGGTTAACGTCACACAATATTTGACAGAAGACTGTCAAAGCCACAATTGTGCCAGTGAATCAAACGCTATAATGGTCAATATACAGGGTGTTGGATAAACACACGGCAAAAATGCAAGTGAGTTATTTCTTCGCCTATTCTAAAAATATTTTGTCCTATGAGACCCTCTTATTTCGACGAGACATATTTGGTATTTATTGAAGTCACTAATGTAAATAATAGTATGGTGTACGTCAATGAGTTTATTAAGCACAAAAAAATTATTAACAATTTGTTGTTATTTATAGATCTCGATCACTTAGAATGGCTTTTTTATCTAGTAGTGGTCGCATAGATTGTATTTGTTTAAATTGAGTGACATTTGGCTGTTTGACATGTCGTTAATACTGTCATATTGAAGTCGTTTGTCATGATGTATACGAGGGTTGAGATGACTAGCACGCATTTCACCTATGGACTTGCTGATGGCAATTCATTAGAAGCGAGACAGTTGTATATTGAACGACTTCGAAAAAATATTCAAACATTCATCGACGTCTTCTTGAAGAGACTCGTTGAAACGAAATGGAGGGTGGCCAGATAGATCAATGATTTCAAGAAACAGAATGTGCTGGACATGATATAGGAAGGTTGTTCTCCGGGAAAAATTTCAAATACTGTGAATGTAAGTGATTGCACAGTTTGGAAAATTCTTAAGAACAACAACTACCTGCTGATCTTCCTCTACGTATTGCATTAAGCTAATGGATATTGCAAACATTAGTTCATATTCCTCTATTCCTGAAGCCAGTTTCGTAAAGAATGCAATAAGTTTCAAAATGACCACGTGTGGACAAATAAAAATCCGCAGCAGATATGTGAAGATCGTTTTCAACATTAGTTCTTGTTGAATGTGTGGATTGGATTTGTGGGTGACTATTTAATTGGGCTGATATTTCTATTACGAAGACTTACTGGCAAGGTATCGCAACTTTTTGGAAGCAACGCTGCTTGAGTTTCTAGAGGATCTACCATACGTGACAAGAATTTCAATGTGGTTTATGCACGATAGTCCTCTAGCAAGTGTCAGTTTTGGTACTCGTGATTTTTTAACAACATAGGGATGTTGGTGTGCTGGTGCACCACCATGCATAAACCACATTGCAATTTTTGTCATGCATGATACATCCTCTAGAAACTTAGCATTGCTTCCAAAAAGTTGCGATACCCCGATGCAGGCAATGCGTGTGGCCTACCTCTACCTACCCAGCTATCTCCCTAACTAAATCAAAAACTACCTGGTTATGTTTGAAAGAGTTCGACAGTCAATGGTGAAATGATTAAATGCTTGTATCTAGGCTGGAGAAAGTCAGTCAAATCAAAAATCATCATAGGACAAAATGTTCTTGGAATAGGCCAAAGAATAGCTCTTGAATTTTTGAATCAGAAGAAAGAAATTAGAAGATGTTCGTAAAATAGAGGAAGAAGAATTTTGGAGAACTTCTCAGAGAAGATTTGCAACAACGTTGTAAACATGTTGGTAATATTAAAGATAAATACATACCTTGTGGTCTCATGTAATGGTAACGTTAAAGAAAATTCACAATAATACAATAATGTTAATCTTGACGTTAAGGTGTTTGCATTTTCAAAATTCGCGGTTATAAGTGGAAGGGGCGTTAACCAACATGTCAAAATAGTAAACAAATAAAACTATTTCTAATATAGTGTTTCTGCTTAGTAACAGTGCGCATGTTCCAGAACTCGTTTTTCATTGATAGATGTTAACCATGATGTTGAGAAATCCAAATATAGTTTTGACCATTAACATGATGATTTAACATTATCACTACCATTACCACTATTGTGAACACTGTGTTAATTACTACATATTTTGAGTTTTAACACCCACCCTAACATTACCATTACCATTAACATTATTGTGGAAGGGTCTTTACTCCCACCGCTGGCCATCTATTTTGATGTTTACAGTTAATTCCCTTATTCTAGTGCAGCGTGATCGCATCTCACCGTTTCACGATCAATTGTCGCTATTTTTACTCCCCTTCTGTTACTTGTCTTACATAATTTCGCAGCAAAGACATACCATATTTAGTCATCGCAGTGATTTACAGACACGAATACAACACATCGAGAACGAAAGATCATTTCGTACGTACGAACATTCCTTGCACAATTTAGCGGGATTATTTATTGGTTCTTTGACGTATCGAACGGCAACAGCGCACTCGTATGTATGTATACATAAGACATGCACAATTAAGTGATAGAGCACTGTGTAAATAAAATTATCTCCAAAGTGCAGTCGATCACAAAATGCGCGAATGTATATCAAGTCGTTTTAGAGCCTTCGAGAGCAATAAGTATTGTTGTTATCTGATCTGAAGTTTAAGAGCAATTTAGAATTCCTACAACTGTCAATCATTTAGAGAAAGTGGTAGAGAACCTAATGGCTGTAGCCGTGAAATAGTTTTAATGGGGAACGTAGTAGATGCAGGTACGTTTACTGTACGCGATATCAAATTGAATATTATGTTAATACATGAAATGACTAGCACTTTTACACACTAATTTACTATAATTATTTAAATTGATTGTAAAATGAGATAATGTTTATTCTTTATATAAGTAAATACACCCGATTTAAAAAGTATAAAATAAATAACACGCAACAGTGTACGGTGTGGTTTGTGACACTTCCTCAACCTATTAGATTGGTTGCGTAACATATCGACAGGCTTTTACGGAAAATTTGAGAGTGATGTTGAAATTTTTATTAGAAAGAGCAATTGTAGGACCTCTATCGCATAACATATTCTACTTTCCCCACAAATCTTTCGAAGAAACGTTTCGTCTCCCAACATCAGGGGACTCCTTCTCAACAACTGATGCTTCTTTTTAGTACCTTTATTTTCTTCCTTTCGGCGTAGTGCTTTTTTTCTAACCATCTAGTTTATACCCTTTCCACTACCTACAGCCAGATTTATTGTTTATTTACTCAGAAGACAAACAATCTCGCATCGCAAGCCTCTGCATAAATAAATCTAACTCAACTGAAGAGATCTGATGCAGCAGTCTCTTTCCCAACTTCATGCAAGGACAAATAATATCTTGATCTTAAAAAATATTTCAAGATCAAACAGCTCAACAACTGAGGCGTAGAGTAAATTTTTCCACTGAAGCAGATTGGATGCTGGCTTCGTAAAGAAGATTCAGAACTGTATGGTAGCTATTCTGAAAATGATTCCAAAAATGACTTTTCTGTCAATATGCAGAACTGCCAAATAAAATGGTTTTATCGATGTTGGCCGCACAAAATTCTAACACAATTGGCGCTGCAGAAGTTAACATCTTCAAGCATACGATGCTGCACTTCATAATTAGCCATCGGTAACTACATTTTATCACCAACCACCCATCTAAATTTATGAACAAGAACTCCACTCCTGGGGATATTATACCGACAAAATTCCCTATTTGTCAAAGCAGAACTACCAGAAAGTTTAGAATTTTTATTGCCACAAATTCTGCTCACTTGAGCCATTAACCTGTATAGTCTGCCTGCTATAGAAGTTAACATCTTCAAGCATACGATGCTGCACTTCATTATTGGCCATCGGTAACTACATTTCATCACTAACCACCCATCCAAATTTATGAACAAAGAACTCCACTCCAACTGAGGGAAATTTTACTTACAAGATTCCCTATTTGTCAAAGCAGAACAGCCAGAAAATTTATAATTTTTATTGCCTCAAATTCTGATCACTTGAGCCATTAACCTGCATAATCTGCCATTGTTTTTTTGGGCAATTATGTGGAAAATGTCAAGGACGCATTTTCCATTATATTAGTGGCTAAAACGCCACAAAGCATAAATTAGACCATCTTTGGAAATCACATATAGATATGTCCTAACTAGTCTAGCACAGATAGAAACAGAAACGTCAAACTGCTGCTGTCACAATTTTAGAAAATGCAGGCAAATCATCCTGTTGGTTAGTCTGTCTTGACAGTGTTGCTAAGATATATGTACAAGCAATTACCGGCATTAAATCCAACTTAAGCATAAAATTTGCCCAAACTACCCCATTTCATTCCTGCACATATATGTAAAAGCAGTTTCTGAAGAGTATTCCAATTTTTTGATGACATTTGGAGAAATTTGGCATCTAGTCTCTCAACCACCTTAATAAGATCTCCAATTCCATTAAACATTTCATGGAATTCACTCTAACTTGGTCAGCTTTCTTCATGCCCTTCAATTCAATTTCGCCGATAGTTCTTGGTTCTGTTTCATTCTCGTACGTCCTAATTTATTTTCCTTAAGTGTCTTCAAATTTTCTATCTTATTTTTTCAATTGCCATCTTTATTTTCTCTGCAAAATTAACTTGCTTTCATTTCCTTCTTTTCCTCGTCATTTTTTTATATATTGGCATCACCATCTAGGGCTCCTTCATTTGAGGATTAAAGAAATATTCTTCTTCATACTCCATAGGTAGGATCATTAAGGGCTAAGCTTCAACTAGCACTAGCTCTAGTGTTTCCTCAACAATTTACGCAATTCCAAATCTTAGATATCCGTTGAAGTCATCCCCAACAACATTGAGGTGGAGGAAGAACGTACAATCCAATGCTAAATCAAATGGTAGAGCAGCTTAATATGCCAAAACAGAGAGTCAATATTCAATTGTTATGGAAATTAGAAGAAAATTACTATAGAAAATGACATCTCAAATCATTGTAATTGCTAATTAGTGGATAGAGTCTCACGTAAACTGCACTTAAGTATAGCAATAATATTGGTTTGAACACATAACATAAAATGACGTCACCGACACGACGACAATATACACATTTGACAAAACTACGAAACCGACGCTACTTAAGGTTGTTTTACTCACAGATGATTTATGACCGTTCTGCATATACATATTCCTGGCAGTGCGCTCACATCAGCTCTACGATATTATTATTGCTCACGTTCTTTATGTCACCGCCCGACAATAGCTTGTTACTACATAAATCACTATAATGTGAAGCCAACGAGTATTTCCTGTGATTACTATGTGTTTTATGGCCAGAGAAATGAGTAAAAATGAAGAACGCATGGCATTCATAGGTATCACTGGAGAGCTAAAGTGTGTTTGCTTCACCACAATGTGGTTGTCGGGTTTAAACAACTTAATTTATTAAATGAGGATGTACGGACATATACTAGTTAGACATGGCTGTTTGGAGAGGAAAATTATATTGCAACTGATTGGTGGTTGATCAACTCAAAGAGGGTGTTCAGAATAAGTACACTATTGAAGAAATAGTTGGCAAGACTTCCAAGCTAGTAAGGCGTGCCAAACAGTAAGAATGTAATATGTCTAAATGATGCATAGTTCTCAACGGTGCCGCAGGTTTAAGCGGATTCCTAAAACATGAAAATGTTTGTTTAAAGTTTGCTCCACTTGTAGATGATTTTTGTATTGTTCTTTAGAACGGAAGCATGAAGCCTGACCCCCAGTAATAGTTCCTATTCCTGGAAACGGTCTTTTCAGAGAAGCTACAACTCATTAACTGGTTAAGGAAAAAAAAAAATTATACTTCTTCCTAATATGTTCTTTGAGGTTGCTCAATTTTCTTCACATAAACTTTGGTTGTGATAGGTTGATTGGTTTGCAGCATGCGATTGAATTGCGTTCTGCCTTGTCCAATCTGTCATCAGGCCAATCTCAATCAAACTGGTGTTCAAGAAACTCCTAGTAGCTACATATCTCTATTCTGAGGACAATCACAGAGTATAAGTCCTACCACTTGATTGATAATTTTATCTGGCCAAACTTGAGCTTTTACTAAATCAAAAAACGTGGTCACCTTCAAAGAAGTTACGTAAAAGACGTATGTATGGAAGAAAGTTTCCACATGCCCTTCTTGTCGAAACCGACTTACAATTTTGCTCCATCCGAATTCAGGTTTTGTCTCCATAACCAATCATCTTCCAGGATTCTGGAAGTTTGATAAATTAGGCATTGCCTACATCAGTTTAAACTAAGCAAGAATACGCTAAACTTCACGTCGACTAAGATAGCATAAAGATTTGCTAATCAATGTCTCCTTAATAACGCAACACCATAAAAGAACCTGTAGACCGCCATTTTTTCTGGAATTGAAAATTTTATTTTTATTTCATTGAAGTCAGTTCAAGTTTTCCCTATTTTAGTCATCTAAAGTGTCTCTTTTACAAGCAAATCGCTATGTTTTTCAATTTGTTCTTAATGTTTTGTTTTAGTAATCAAAGCAAGTAAATAGTGTGCCATAATGGTGGGAGGTGGGGATCACACAACACATCGTATTATTAAAACAAATTAGGTTGTAGCTTCTCAGCAACCTTTGAAAGGAAAAGGTGCAAAAACAATTCTAAATATTAGACAAATATGAAAGTTTCTCAGGAGGTTTTCGCATCAGGAATGACGTAGTATCAAGGTTTGGTGGTGAAGGTAAGAGAATGTACCTAGATGCCACTTGTAGCTAGCAAATTATTTTGTAGCCACAATCATGATCACTTTGAAGGTCCTCAGTTGCTGAGAAATGTATGGTTTCTGGGCTGTGAACTTGTTTTGAAAGTAACTTACATATCTGGTTTGAAAAATATTTGGTTGTGAACTGGTGTTAGTAAGTAACACCTAACCTACTAAACTGCATTCTAATCTAGATTAACTGCTTTTAAAGTCAGGTCTGAATTAGATAACCTTCTTTCGAAAGTAGCTAAGTTGCCTTTAAAACCAGATAAAAACCCACTCCTATTTGGAGAAGTTATTTCAAAACAATTCTGTATTCTTTGGAGACCATCTATGTCATCATACTCATACAATTACCTGTTAGCAGTGGGAGAGAGAGGAGAGCAAACTGCTCAGTGGTTTTCCTCTGATTGTAAGTAAAATACTAGAATTTTTGTCCTCACGTTGTACTACTTTTTTTGCAAGATTTGTATGTATTATGTTCTGTTTCCTTAGCCAGTTTGGACCTATTTCTACAGAGCAGCAGTATTATAAAATTCCATTTGCGGTCTCTTTGTATTTCAGCATGAAATGGTGATGAGCCATGTGACAAAAAGGGCAGATGATTCGTTCATTTGTGTTCAGAAATTTATGAGTCTCAATAACAAAAAATCCAAACGATTTGGATCTAGGGAAGGCAATGGTGATGTTAGTACCTGTTTTTCTTGTCGTGCTCTATATGGTGGTGCACCATCATGATGAATACAATATTAAGTTCTACGTCTTGAATGACATCAAAAAGATGGCTCTCAAAAAAAAATTCTATTCATATCTGGATTATAATAGGTACAGAACAGACAGCACTTTAAATTTTGACAATGAATCGTACATTGATGAAATCTTATTAGCCTAATTGCAGCGCCCAGATATGTATGTTCAGTATGAGTAAATAATTCTAACTTCAAACCTTAATCTAAGGCATGATATTTAATTTAGATATGGTCATTACTCTCTTCAATTACCAGAAATTATTCCTCTCTCTAAAATTAATTTAATCAGCATATAATTTACATCTCCAGTCAAATTTAAATTTCTTTTTCCTACAAAAATTACGGTATAATGAAATACTTAATTCACATCGTTAAAGTTCCAACTAAATACAGCACCCTATATTAAGAATAATCTATTCCATAGTAGTATTATTTATTTACCGTTTGCAGATGATTATAACGTCCTGCCATTGAGGAATGGTTATGTATAATGAATTATCATTATGGTCAATTAAATTATGCAAATGAATCACTCCCCGGACATTTATAATTAAAGTCATTTTAGTTTTCCAAAAAGTTTCCATTTATTAAGTGCATCTGGTATTCATGTTATAATATTCAGTAGAAATGTGCTCTACATGTACACTGCCGTTCTTAAGTTTCATCACACAAGGTAATACTAGAGTTGGTGATTCGCTCAATCATGTTTTATCTCGTGGTTTGCGCTTCTCTATAGACTTCAGACTTTAAATGGCCCCACAAACAGAAGTCAGGGGACGTAAGATCTGGCGATCTTGCAGGCTAAGACACTGTACCACCCTTTCCGATGCATCGACCGTTTTATAGGCTCGATCTAATACTTCTCCTATTTTTGAATAATTTCCTGGATAACCGTCATTTTGGAACCACATTGTTTGTCGTACGTCCAAGGAAGGATCTCCAAGTAACACTGGAAGTTCGTTCTGCGAAATGTTTCGATATTTTTCACCATTTAAGTTTCCATCGATAAAACACAGACCAATAAGCTTATTGCCAATTATTCTACATCAAACATTTACGTTGATGTTCAACTTTGCGCAACCAATAGGAATTTTCGATACTCCAGTAATGTATGTTGTGCCGATTTATGTACCGTGATTAGTAACTGTCGTCTCGTCAGAAAGTAATACTCGAGCAAAAAAAAACGACTCGGTAAAAGAAACGTGGAATGGCACCTTTTCGAGAAAACGTTGTGAGTAAAGTATACAGAGTTTCCCACGGAACTGCCTAGCTAGAAGTTTTCGGACTTAACGAAGCACTTCAGTTCACTTACTCTAAGTGCCAGATGTTTGATATTTTAAAATCGCCAAATACTAACATTGTTCCATCAAAACGTAGTATCATTTTTTCTTTGTATCATACAGG
>ML218246.1:1161-26154 GCA_004785975.1 Popillia japonica | reverse complement strand
AGCTTCAAAGAACGCAACTTTTTCCTAATTTAACCTAAGCTGTATCTCCTACAGGTACTGAGATTCCCATGCTTAGGATCCTTATCTTGGACACACTGTATAAGTCATGTTCAGACTCAAGAAATACTAAAGGATGCAAAATTTCAATTCGATATTCAAATATTTATTTTTCCCATGTATTGTGTATTGCGGTGGCCCAAAATGTCTGTAACAGACTTGTAAGTCCTTTGTTACAGCTTTAATAGGAAAGTGTTTCAAATAAAAGTTACACACATTTGCATAATCTACTTTTCGATAATTTTATACAGCCTGGCCATGATATCATTACTTTATGTTACCTCTTATGGCAGCCACCTTTAATTCACGTCGAAACGAAAAATTTTATAAGAAAAACTTCTTCAGAATTAAAAAATATTTCCGGATGCAAAATTTCAATTCAATATTCAAATATTTATTTTTCCCATGTATTGTCTATCGCGGTGGCAAAAAGGTCCGCAACAGGCTCATTTGCTATAGCTTTAATAGAAAATTGTTTCAAATAAAAGCTGCACACATTTACATAGTCTACTTTATGGAATGGAAAGATTTCGGAAATTTTATGTACGAAAAAGTTCTAAATTGAAAATCCTTATATTATCGGTTGGAAGGATTTCGAAATTTTGGGTGGATTCTTATGGGCTTGCTTATTTTGCTTATTTTCAATGATAAAATTTGAAAAAGTGTATGAGAATTGAGAAAGTAATTATTAACCAAGAAAAACAGAAATTTTTTATTTTGTACAGAAAATAACAGTTTCAAGTAAGTTCGTAATGTTAACAATAAAGAATTATAGTATTTAAAAATAACTGTTTTCGAAAGAACAACGAACAACAATATTTTGAAAATTAACGGTTAAAAAGAAAATAAAATAAAAGTGCAACAACAAATAACATTACTCGACGAAACCTCCCTCATTTGCCATGCACGCTACCGTTCGATGACCAAATTTGTCCATCACCCTATTCAATACATTAGCCTCTACTCCATTTGCGCACTCCATGATGACATTCTTCAAATGGTTTAGATCTCGGAACGGTCGATAACTGTAGACCTAGTTTTTCAGATAGCCCCAAAGATAGAAATCTAATGGTGTCAAATCAGGAGATCTGAGGAGCCACTGAACGTCTGATATCCGTGTAAATACTTTGTTGCCTCCGAAATTTACGTCTAACCATTCTTGAATGCCAGGCGAGGAGTGGCAAGGTGCCCCATCATGCTGGAAGTGTAGATTGCGACGAATGTGAAGCGGGAAGTCATCTAAAATTGGCTCTAGTACATTCTGCAAAAATTGAAGGTACTGAGCAGCATCCATACGATCTTGCAAAAAAAAAGGTCCAACTAATCGGGTGCCCAGGATTCCACACCACACATTAACTTTTTGGTAATATTGGTCTTTACTATTTACTGTAAAATGTGGATTATGATTCGCCCAGTACCGACAATTTTGGGTTGAAACGGTGCCATTTGTGTGGAAAGTCGCTTCATTGGAGAATAGTATACTTCGGTGGAAGTTAGGGTTACCTTCTATTTCTCTTTGTAGCCACGCACAAAAATTAAAACGGCTTTCAAGGTCCCGTTGTTGCAACCGACAGATAAATTTAGTTTTGTAGGGGTTCAGACCATTTTTTTTTAGTAGTTGCTGTATATTAGAACGAGATAGTTGGGTTTCTCGCTCAATCTGCCGGATAGATACGTGGATTTATATAACTTCCAGCACAGCATTTTCAGTACCAGTCCATCGGCGGTGGTTCTTCTTAAAGCCATTTTCCACACTTCCTGTCTTTTTGAAATTTTGTATAATACAAGCTATCGTCGAATAATGTCCATTCCTGTCAGGGTGCCGCAAATAAAATTGCCTTGCCGTATTTCGACAATTTCTTTGATTTTCCCCGTATAAAACAATCATTTCTATTTTCTCGTCTTTGGTAAATTTTGGTGCCATTATTGTAATCATGTCACATACTGACGTTGCCTGACGTACATATGACACTTCCGCTCAGTACCAATGTTCTGCATCATACACTGCTACTTGATTTTTATGCCATTATTCACTAATTGAATATCAAATTGAAATTTTGTATTTGGAGGCATTTTTTAATTCTGAATAACTTTTTCTTATGAAATTTTTCGTTTCGACGTGAATTAAAGATGGCTGCCATAAGAAGTAACAGAATGTAATGATATCATGACCAGGCTGTATAAAATTTTCGAAGTCGGGCCAATCCATAAAGTAGATTATGCAAATGTGTGTAACTTTTATTTGAAACACTTTCCTATTAAGACTGTAATAAAGGACTTACAAGCCTGTTGCAGACTTTTTGGGCTACCGCGCTAGACAATACATGGGAAAAATAAATATTCGAATATCGAATTGAAATTTTGCGTCCGGTAGTATTTCTTAATTCTGAACAAGTTTTTCTTATAAAATGTTTCGTTTCGACGTGAATTAAAGATGGCTGCCATAAGAGGCTACACAAAGTAATGATATCATGACCAGGGCTGTATAAAATTTTCGAAGTCTTTCCACTCCATAAAGTAGATTATGTAAATGTGTGCAACTTTTATTTGAAACAATTATGGATTACCGTTACAATACAGGAGCTACATGGCTGTTGCGGATGTTTTGGGACACACTGTATATGTATTATTGAATGTTTCGTTATATTCACCTGATATGGATAACCGATAATATTAAATTTTTAATCTCCTTGCGTGACAAGGCTTTACGTAAATTTAAGAATAGCAGACTACCTGGTGACTGGAGCTGTTATAAACAAATTGGAAATTATACCTCAGCAGCTGTTAAGGCTGAGAAGAAAGCATATTTGGACTATCGTATGCGCAACCTCGGCCCACAAACTTTATGGCGGGATCTTAAGTATTTGGACATCTACCGGAAGAAGTCGACGACCTTGCCTATGGCGTTGCAGGACGTCAATCTTTTGAATAATCACTTCAGCGCAGTTTCTTCTCAGGCTTCTCAAATTGATGTGCAGGTTCTGCATTTTTATGGTAATAATCTTAGACCCGGCATTGATCCTTTTAAATTTCAGCATATAACTGAGCAGGTCGTTGCAGAAATTATTAGCCAATCGTGTTCATCCGCGTTTGGTGTTGACGGTATCTCTTATAGAATGTTATCCCACTGTTGCCCTCACTTGCTACCATACATTACATTTGTGGTCGAATACTGTCTGTCTAATGATGTTTTCCCGCGTATTTGGGGTGAGGCCCGTGTGGTGCCTATTCCTAAAACATCTAGATCAACTAACTATTCTGATGTAAGACCGATCAGTATCGTGCCTGTACTATCTGAAATATTGCAGAAGGTTGTGGCAAGGCAATTGCGTACTCATATCGATAAATTTCATATTTTACCAACTACACAATCTGGATTCAGACCTGGGTTCAGTTGTGCCTCAGCACTTACAAAGGTAACTGATGACATTATTGCTGCGACTGACATAGGTCAAATAACTGTATTAGTCCTGTTTGATTTTTCGATGGCGTTTGACACTATTAGTCACGAGTTACTCTTGGCTATTTTACATTATATTGGGTTGAACAACTCAGCTTTAAAATTCTTCGCCTCTTACTTACAGTGCAGAACTCAGCGAGTTATTATAGGCAATGGCGTGTCTGACTGTGTAACGCTAAATTCAGGTGTGCCACAGGGGTCTACTCTGGGGCCCCTGTTGTTTTCGATCTACACATCCCAAACGCTCTTGTTTAACCAATTGTCATCAAACTTTCACTTTTATGCAGATGTAGAAATCCTTTTAGTTACATGAAATAAACAACTGCCTTAGGTCCCTATCAAATGATATTCAGGCCTTTTCTGACGTTTCTATGAGACATGGTCTTTGCTTGAACGAAAGAAAGTCATGTTATATGATATTTGGGGGTACAAAGAATAGGTTACAGGCTGCCAATATCATCAGGTTAAGTGTTAATAATGTTGAGCTGGAGCAAAAGCATTGTGTGAAAAATTTGGGAATATTTATTGATGATGAACTAAGATTTAGGGAAAATACAACTCAAAACATTAGAAAGGCTTTCTGCAACTTAAAAGTTTTATACCCACATAGGCACACATTGAGCATTTCGGCCAAACGTACTATGTGTGATCATCTTATCTTATCTCATTTCAATTACTGTGATGTTGTGTATGGTCATTGTTTGGATAGTGTTGACATTAGACGAATTCAGGTTGTTCAGAACGCGTGTATGAGATACATTTGTGGTATTCGGAGGAGGACTAGGATTTCCTATAAACTGAAAGAACTTGGTTGGTTGAAAATGGTTTGGCAAAGACAACTGCACTGTGCTTGTTTTACATTCAAAATATTGAGATTTAGCACTCCTCCGTACTTGCGCAACAAAGTAAGGTTTAGAACGGAGGTTCATAGCATAAATATTCGTAGAAAACATTTAATTGACATGCCATACCACCGCACACATCAATTCAAAAAAAGCTTTTCGTATAACGTAGCGCGAACCGTTAATACCTTGCCAATAACTTGCAATTGTTTCGTTCATTTCCAAATAAACTTTTTCGGCATTGTATTAATGAGCAATCAAATGAGTAAGAGCTGAATTGTACTTAGCAACTGTAGCAACTTCTTTCTCTTTTTTCTCTATTATATTAGTGGTAATTTAATGTTGATTGGACATAATTGTAAATATTGGTATTATCATTGTTTAAAAGGACCATCGGGTAGACCAGGGCGCCGTTTTTCGGTTAAACTGACGATGGATCCTTTTGGTTATAAATTCTTTATTTATTTTTAACCTTCGGGTATGTCATTATGTTTTTTGATATATTTTTTTTTGTTATAATCAATAAATGATTATTATTATTATTATATTTGGTAAAATAGCCAGCCATTGTTTTTGTTCATGTGTTTAGTTAGTGACACTAACAAGTTCCTATAATTTTGAATTGTTGACGGTTTCATTAAAGCATCTTTAGGTAAAAATGACGTATTTAATAAGGTATTTTAAATGAAAGCAGAAAATTAATCTAAAAATTTTCGAGAAACCTCTTTGTAAGAAATTACAGGAGAATTTCAATAACAGTTCTGTTTTTCAACTTTTGCTTTAGTATGTATGAATACGCCTACTTGACTACCACGAGGAACATCGCAATACTCAAACAGAACGAAAGAACAAATGCAATAAGCAGGTAAAATATTTTCCCATTAGTCTGGAGTGTACTGAATAATATTAGTTGAATTCCGCAGGCGGGCACAGCAGCCTTTGATCCGGAAAGGGACCGGTAACGGGCGCATCGGTATTCTGTCACCAGGCAACCGGCGGTCTAGAGAGAGGATTTCATCCGCTTCGCTTTTAATATTGAACTTTCTATCGTGCTTTAGTATCGAGCATGGAGTTCGGAATGTATCTTTCATTCTGCACATTGATGTTTCTTTTTCCAGGAAGCACAACGCTTTTACATCTATTCTGCAATATGTAACGTATAGCGCTATTGTATTATTAACATTTGGAAAGAATTTTCCATTGCAAATATCATTTAAGAGATAATACTTTGAACTAGTGTTATACGAAATACTAAAATAGGCTTTCTATAACAATTTCATTTCTTCGACATTTTGCTTGTTTCATTTTTTCGATATAAGATTCTCTCTTCGTATATAATTTAGGTGTCACGCCGATATGGATCACATAAACGAAATGTGCTATAATTTGCACTGTGAGTGTAAACAGCCTATTTAAGGAAATTTATTTAAGCTCCGCTTTGAAAGAGTTAGATTTTGTACGCAGGGTTGTCAGCTAAACGTTCGTTGGTCTAGATCACCCAAAGTAATGAAGTTAGGAGTTCATATATTAATATTGCTAAGACTTTTTCGAAGCAAATATTATTGAGTATACAACATCTCCCAAATAAGTGGCAGTATGAAAGTCATAGTGTCCGAAAAAATAAACGGTATAAAACTAATATCACAAGAAAGGTAAACCCAAAAAAATTACGATGATATATTAAAATAATTTGTCCTTTAATAATTACCAAATTTTGTTGAATCCGGGCCTGACACGTGAACTTTCAATATTCAAGTACAACAACATATTATTACCTAATGATCTGGTAATTAATAATTTACTATTTGAGTTCGCGATTTCGTAGTTAAGAGTTTTTTTCTTTTCAAATAATTCGTGGTAGTCTCTTTTATTTTTATAGACCATTCAGTAGACACCTTGTGTACGAAAAACATTTTTTTTGCTTTCCACAGTAAATTTTTATTAACACTATGCCTTCTGATTCATTGATGGAATCATGTAAACGACTCATATGGGGCCATCATACCTGAAATATCGAATTGATACTTAATCACATGTTATATCTAATAGAACGATATTCTTTCCGTGGAAATACAGTAATAGACAAAGCATGCACCATTTTAGTGAGTGCAACAGTCGCTTCCGATGATGGCTTGGCGTATCACAATTGCCAATAAGGTAATCTAACATATGGAACATAAGTTTTGAGAAAAAAAAATTAAATGTAAAAATCGATTAGTAGTAAAAATTTTATTAAAAAAGGATTAGTAAATTACTATAAACTATTGCTTCATACAAAAACTAAATTCACAAAACTGATAAGAGCGCGTGGGCTTCAATGGCGTGCACTTTTGGTAAAATTCTCCCCGTCATTCTCTGGACGAGGTTTGTATTCTTCTTCGGATCTTCTGGAATATTCTAGTCAGCAACTTTGCCTCGTTGTAGGCTTCCCAACACTCGTCATAAACTTTCCTACTCACTCAGTAGTGTCCAGAACTCTTCAATGGGTCGCACCTAGAATAAGTTGAGGGGATTGCAGTCCTTAGGTAGATAATTCACTTTACATTCCGTTAACCAGTTTTGAGTGACACTAGAATAACGGCATGAAGCCAGATCGAACTAAAATATTACATTATCAATTGGATGGATTGGATTTTTCTGTGCGCTTTTGCGAGCCTCCCTATATAAATTTTGTCGGATCTATGCCTAGTATTTAAAAAGTTATAATCATTTTGACATCTACATTAACCCATTAACGCCAAACTTATTATATTTGTAAATTTTCTTTATTTTTTCGTTAAATATTAACTACATTGCCTTAATAATAAACCATCCGCAAAAAGATGGATTTTTTGATAGTACATTTTACACAAAGGCCTGATCTCATATGAGATCACTCAACAGATGCGATATAAAAATATGCCTATATCTAAAACAATACAGTTTCAATATTATTTTATTTTTTACAGTCTTGGAAAGTTTACAAGTTTAGGAAGAATATTAAAACACAAAAAAGTTAAACCTGAAAGATTTTTACAGAATTAAAGTATTGGAACATATAATCTAGATATAATGTAATTGGAAATTTCTTCAACAGAAATTCGAAAGTTCCAACTGGAGTAAGTCTTATCAATTTATTTTTTAGCAAAGCCAGGTGCTGTTCCCATTTGTTCGAAGATTAAAGCCAGTACCTATATGTTGGTTCAGTTTTCCTTCAGTTAGAGGGATGCACTTCCTGGCGCTTTTCTAAATGTAAAACCTTATCTTGTTCAGGAATTTCCACTGCTAACGCACCGGGTATACCGCCTACTTCCACAATTCCTACATCATCTGAAGGAGCCTTATCTTTGTCTACTCATCTGAATGTGGTAGTAATGCAATAACATCCACAGTTTCCCATACATTTTCTCTTTTTTTTTCCAAAACTCCTAATAGTTTATAATATCACACGTTTCATCCAATGTAAGAGCTTTCTTTATATTATACGACATTATGTATATACAAAGTGACTTTTGTCTACTAACTCAAAATAACGCTGAATGAACCAAGGTAACACCACTAAACGAGGGGTACGTACACATACCTACATTTGTACAGACACCGTACACCTGTGCTTCAGCTAATGGAATATTTCTAACGCCCAACGATCTTATATGAGATCGCTGCACTTTTCTCCAATATACAGGGTGTTAAATGAATAGTGTCGGAAAAATAAACAATATAAATCTAATATCACAAGAAAGGTAAATTCAAAAAAATACGTATCATAAAGTAATTTTTTCTTTAATAATTACCAAATTTTGTTAAATAAATTTTGTTGAATCCGGGCCTGACACGTGTGTACAGGAAAAAAAGGAATACTGCAAAAATTTCTAGCAGATGTAAACAGATATTTTTTATCAAGTTGAATGATATGTAAATAAATGTTTATTGTACTATATGAATGCATTTGTTTACGAAGCAGCTTTGCTGCTCTATGAATTGCATATGTGATCTTTTCACGAATATTCTGTTTATAACAAGGTCACACATTTGGTACAGATTTTATTCACTTCGACCTGTTTTTTTTTCGTAGGAGTCAGGTGTTTGTTTTTTTTTTTCATTATAAAAACTTTCAATATTAAAGTACAACGACATATTATTAATTAATGATCTGGTAGTTAATAATTTACTATTTAAGATCGCGTTTGTAGCTAATAGCATTTTCTTTTCATATAATTTGTGGGTGTCTTGAAGAGGACTGTCTGATGAGAAACAGGACAAAAACTTAGAGTAGTAATGTCCGCAATTACTACCACAATATCCGGATGCACGCTTCTGTGCGACGGCAAAACTGGGCCGCTGTGACAACAGTCTCGAAGAACCTTAATGCCTAAAATTTCCCGTCGACAATAAACTAAGTTTTCCATATATCCTCACAGGAAAAAGTCCAACAGATTGATATCTGGACTTTGTCCTGTCTACAGAATCTTTCCCTCTCGGCCTATCCAGCGTGCAAATGCCTGGTTTAAATGTTCCCATACAAGTCCGGCAACGTACAAATTTTGTGTGTTGATACGCAGTGCAGTGCTCTACATACGTTCTGCAGTGTTTTGTCGTTTTTCTAAGGTAAAATAATGTTTTTCGTGAAATTTCTTATGTTTATGTGCTTTGTCCTTTGGATCGCATTTGTAGCGTTATACTTCGATTATTACCTCTAATTTTGTCAGAAATCTTACTTAATTTCTATTACTATTCGCATTTAAATGTTTTTATAGTATTTGTTTTTCCGCAGTCTGCAGATTTTTTTTTTTGCTGAGTTGAGTTTGCTTATTTATCTAAACGTGTATACAAAGTGCGATCAAAAATTTCCTTTCTACTTCCGTGGCCCTCTAAGTTTGTGTACCGTTAGCCACCAGTATAGGCCCACTGGTGTGAAGTGTGTCTCCTCGTTTACTCCCACGTTCCTTTTTCTTGGCCCTCGTCTACTTTAACTCAATAATTAGCCACTATGAGCTCTCAATGCGTTACGTGCCTGGCCAATCTGGTTGTTGAAAATGAAATCATTTGCGATTTCTGTAGAGCATCGGTACACACCACTTGTAGCGGCCTATCAAGATTGGAGGTCCAATGTTTTAGGAACAAAGCTCGTAAACTTACTTTCCATTGTTCTTCGTGCTCTGACTTTAAGCTTCAATTAACGAAAATGCATGAATTGGCTTCCATAGTTAACACATTGCGAGATGATATTCGAGTCCTAAAATTACAAAGCACCACGGCTTCTATTGAAGGCACGGTTGATCCGCTCACAACCGAGAACATTATAAGTGAAATCGCTGAACGGGAAAAAAGAAAAAACAATATTATTATTTTTAATCTGCCTGAGTTGGAATCTGGAGGTAGAGACGAGCAACTTGCTTCTGATAAGGAATCAATTCAAACCATTCTTGGAACCTTGAATATACCGTCCGATGGCGTTAATTCCACCAGATTGGGGAAATTCGATCCCACTCAGCGTATACGTAAACGTCCATTGAAGCTTAAGTTGCGCAATCGCGATGAAGTAATTTCTGTTTTACGTGACACTAAAAAAATCAAAGAGATTGAAAAATTTAAGTCCGTCTCATTGTCCAAGGATAGAACTCCTCTACAAGCTTCGTTCTACAATAACCTGAAGCGTCAGCTTAAGGAACGTTTAGATGCTGGGGAACAAGACCTATATATCAGACACTTCAATGATGTTCCTAAAATTGTGAAGCGCAAGGCTTCGGGAAACTGAGTTCGTCCAACAGATATACCCTGTCCCTCCAGTTATACTACCAGAATGTTCGTGGTCTTCGCTCTAAACTTGATGATCTGTATGCCTCCTGCCAATGTATGGATTCTGATATTTTTTTGCTGACTGAAACTTGGCTCTCCGCTGATATAAGCGACACTGAAGTTTTTCATGAATCATATACTGTTTTGAGAAAAGATCGGGACCGTGCGGCTGGTAGAAGCACGGGAGGAGGAGTACTTGTTGCTGCATCTGACAATATTTGTATTTGCCCTTGTGATGTTGCTCAATTATCCACATTATGTCCTTTAATAGATTTAGTTATATGCAAATATAATGTCATGCATCTTGTAAATGTATACATATATACCACCATACATTACTTATGACGACTATGAATCGTTTATTGATGCTCTTGCTTTAAGATTAATTGATAAAAAACTTGTTATTTGTGGAGATTTCAATTGCCCGATGTTTAATTCTGCTAATAATAACAATGACCGCAAATATTTACTACTTAAAAACTTTATGAATACATAAGGTTTATCTCAGTTTAATAATGCAGTTAATAGTTCCAATAGGTTACTCGATTTAGTTTTTTCTAATTTATTCTGTCCTGTTTTTGTCATCCGTAGCGATATTTCTCTTGTCTCTAAAGACATTTACCATCCAACCCTTAATATTCAATTAGAACTTGATATCCGCCGTCTACCAGATCCTATCAATTTTCCTTCTAATTCTAATCTCAGATACAACTTTCGAAAAGCGAATTTTCCTGCACTATATAGTGAACTATCCTATGTTGACTGGTCTTTTATTGAATCGTGCACTAATGTGAATCTGGCAATTTCATTTGTCTACACAACAATGTTCTCCGTCATTGACAAGCACGTGCCACAGTATACTACTAGATCATGCAAATTTCCAGTTTGGTATACTCCACAAGTAGTTCAACTTTTAAAACTTGTAATTTAATTTTATCATAAGAAGTGGAAAACTTCACAGTTACTCGAACTCGAATGGAGCATACGATATCTAGTGACCCAAAAGCGTTCTGGAAATTCATCAGTCAAAAAGCAGGCAGGTCAAGAATCCCGGGTTGTATGAAGCTTGATGACAAGGAATTAACTGATGCCCATGAAATAGTGGAAACATTTGCTAGGAATTTCGCTGAAGTATACCGTTCACCAGCACTTATTACTACCTTGAATCTTCCTCCAAACGCAAATCACACACCAGTTATATTCTTTTACCTGCGACGAAGTGCGATCAGCCATCGAACGCATTAAGGGAGACTTCACCTCTGGCCACGATGGCTTACCCAATTTTCTAATTCGAGATAGCGCTCTTATCCTATGCAGTCCGTTGTGCTTGATATTTAACATTGCTCTTCGAACAAGCACATTTCCTCATGCCTGGAAGATTAGCAGGATTAATCCTATATTTAAGAAAGGTAGTAGAAGTGATATTCAGAACTATAGGCCTGTTGCAATTTTATCTAGCTGCTCTAAAATTTTTGACTTCAACGTAGATTATACGACTGCATAGACTCGCAAGAGCAAGTGGATGTGTTATACACCGACTTTGCCAAAGCTTTTGACACGATCGATCACGGCATATTGTTATCCAAACTTGCTTGGCTGGGTTTCTCAACCGGAATCACTGACTTGATAGCTTCCTACCTTGACAATCGTTCCTATTACGTCTGTTACAATGGTTATGACTCTACAATATTTACTGCTTGTTCCGGCGTGCCGCAGGGTTCCAACTTAGGACCGTTATTATTCAATGTTTATATTAACGACTTACTACATAGGTTGGAATGTAAGGTGTTAGCATATGCGGATGATTTAAAGATCTTTAGAAAAATAACGTCGGTGGAGAACTGTGAATTTTTGCAACGCGATCTATACATTATCAACGACTGGTGCAATGGGAATAGGATAAATATTAGTATAGATAAATGTGCCGTGGTAACATACACTACGTTAAACAATCCCTTATTCTACAGATATAATTTGGATAATATTACTATTCCACGGCTGACTGAGATTAGGGATTTGGGTGTTCTCTTTGATCAGCCCTTGTAGTTTTCACGCCACATCGCTACCATCTGTTCGTCGGCCATGCAGTCACTTAATTTCATTATTAGATCGTGTAGAGGATTTACAAATACGAATGCCATAAAAATGTTGTATTACGCTTTTGTTCGATCTAAACTGGAATATGCATCTTTAATTTGGTATCCGCTTTATACGTATCAAACGTTGCAGTTGGAAAGAGTCCAGAAAAGATTTTTGAAATATATGACGTTCAAGATCTGTGGTACCTACCCTCCGCGGGGAACTGATTACAATCATCTTCTCACGGAACATAATTTTGTCTCTCTTTCTAGTAGGAGAGAATCTAGCAGTGCTAACTATATGATAAAGTTAATAAACAACCAAGTTGATGCACCGGAGTTATTGTCATTGGTAAATATAATCATACCTAGATATAGCACTCGATCGACAGAAACTTTTTCTATGCCCAAGGCGAGAACCAATGTAATGAGTAAGTCACCTATAGTGCATATGAGCAGAAACGCAAACAAGTGGTATGTCATCCAAGTAATCGGGTAACATATTTTGCAGACAATTTAAATGATCTACCGCATTTAATTTTTCGGGAAGTACATGGCCCAAAGAAATGATCGCCCAATATTCCGACCAACACATTTATTGATGTCCCATTTTGGGATGAACTCTGATGGATATCTTGTGGGTTTTTATCGGCCCAGTGATAAATACTATGCTAATTCAGCACACCATTTTTTGTGAAGCAGTATTCATCGGTAAACAGAATCACGGATCGAAGATTTGTAAGACGAGTTTCTGTTTGACGAAACCATTTGCAACAGGTAACCCGTCAAGAAAAATCATTGTCTGATATACATTGGATTTTCTGCATGTAATACGGGTACAGTGGAAGATTCTATCCAGTTTCTCCATAGATTAAAATTATGTCTATGTACTCAGTATTTGTATAACTTGCCATAATGTACACATAAGACAACGAATGCCTGAAAATTACTCAACGTTTTGCCTGTTTGCTCATCCATTTATGCGTTGCGCTCGAACAACAGGGCCGAACTGAGATTGAAAAATATTATTTTCTCGTTACTGCGTGGACATAAAGTATTAATTTTTTTAGAATTTAGGTTTCCATGTCATCAGCTTTAACCTCTTTTATTTTCATAGACTGTTCAGTAGACAGCCTGTATACATATGTATGTAAGGGTGATAGACCTTCAAACATTCAGTAAAAATGATTCAATTCCACAGACACATCTAATTCGTACAAGAATACGAATAAATAAACCCTCCAAAACCCTTAGATAACTACTTATTTTATTTTGTTCAGTCAAATGCACAGTCAATGATAAATATGCGTTACTGTTTATTCATTAGACTACAGAAACGAAATTCATAATATTGGGTATGTTTCTATGTAGAAATACTTAGTTTGTATTACAGCCCATATAGATAAACCATATCATTCTATTACAACCTAGGGAAAAAATATTGAATTATAAGTCTCATATTAGATCACTGGGCGTTAATGGGTTAACATTTATTAAGAGAGTTGGTCCCAATAAGACAAAAAATGTACGATCTTTTCCCACCATTACATAGTTTGGCTACGTCTCCTATTTTGGTTGGTTTGAGAATTTAACAAAAAAATGCTTGTATACAAGGTGAGTCAGAACTCGAGTCCTTAATTTTCTCACTAAATTTAGACCGATCACCCTATACTTTTTACGATATTTCGGTAGATATTTATTGGCTCTTTCATTTTTGTTAACCATTTTCTATACCTAACCCCTTAGATTTAGAAGATATTTTAAATTTAAAATGAAAATTTGCGTTCTTTTTAAATTTCATGAATTAACAAGTAACACGCTGTACGTTATTGATATAAGAAAAAGCATACTAAACAAAGTTTTCAAAATGCCAACCCATAACGTCAATACAGTTTTGCAGTCGTAGTTTAAACGACCGACGAATACTTCTGCATCCACACTCCGAAAAACTTCTCTTATCCTTTCCATCATATCTTCTCGTATCGTTGCCGATACGTCATACACACGATCTTTTATGTAGCCCAACAAGAAAAAACCATTTTTTTACAGGTCCGGATAGCAAGTTGGCCATACGACTGATCTTCCTCTTCCAAGCCACCTATTGGCAAATTTTGTACTGAAGTGGTTATGAAGTAATACAGTGTTATGTGTCGGATCCACATCGTGTAAAAACCACATTCTTTGACCCATGTTCTAAAGTACATTTATCAAATATAGGTGTAAACTCTTCAAGAAACTCCAATTAAACTTGATTATACTCATCCATCAGAGAAATGTGGTCCAATAACGTCATTTCCAACTATGCCACCTCAACCGTTCAAAAGACCACCTAGTTTGGCTATGTTCTTGTGTGATATGGAGATTTTCGGTAGAATAATAATGATAGGTGTGTGTATTCATACTTCTAATTTTGTGAAACGCTGGTCCACCACAAAAAAGGAGACATTCAACAAAATCTACCTGATCATAGATTTGTTGTGGAGCCCACTCGCAAAATGCAACTCTAAGCGGAAAATCTTCGCCAAGCAACTCTTGGTGTAAGTGACTGTGGTATGGCCGGCCAACGCCGCCAGATATTGGTCGGCTTGTACTCGCTACATCTTCGGTTTAAAAATGTTTGCTGCTCCTTTTATATTCAGTTGAAAATTCTTTTTTCCTTTGACATTTTGCAATCGATGGATTCTCTTTTCCTTTTAATGTATTACTTTTGCAAGCAGCTATATTGCAAGAGTTCCTGGCACTTTTACCTGACATATAGTAGGTAAGAGTATTTAAAGGCAATTTGTGTTGACACATCTATTTTGACATAAGTATATGCACTACTTTACTTTTTAAAAAGAGCATACATGATGACGCGTTCGCGCCCTTTTTTTGGTTGGTTAAAAAGTTACGAGGTAACCTTCCAATATACGGACCTTGACTACTACCTGCTAAAAAAAATATTTAATCACGATTTACACGATAATAACGCATTTTGTTTTAATTATAAATTTATTTCTTCTAAACCCAATGCACATACGTAATTACATTAGTGACATTACAAGCAAGTAATTCAAAAATCGAAAAACATCTAGCAAGATCTGACTGAACCATTCATTGTTGCGAATTACCTAAACAGCGACCGATAATTAGATTGCCTAGAAATTCACTTAAAACATATACCATAATATTGAAAACACTCTTTTATCACTGTTCTTAGTAGAACTACATACATCCATGAAAGAAGAAATGTACGTTTCGTAACGTCACACATATCTAAAATATGTAGATAGATGAAATGCTATCGACACTTGAACACTTATTGTTCTATAGCTTTTATAACGTACATATGTGAAAGACAAAAACTAATTAAACGACACAAATTTTTATTGCGTTTTTGCTTATTAATTCCACATCCTATGTGTTTTATCGTGTCAATACCTTATTCAAACCAACTAAAAGGAAGTTCTAAATATAGCAGTCCGTGCTACACCGCCTCAGTTCGGTTTGCCAGCATCAGTAAATTGGAAATGTCGTTCATTCCTGCCCAAAACAGGCGTACCACCCACTATGAAAATTAAATTAGAAAAGTGCTGCAGCTGTCTATCACACAGACAATTCATTTCAACAACTGTGATGTTCGCGTTGACAAATGCACTACAAGAAAATTATTTTTTTATGTTTGCATTAGGATCCCTACATAGATAATTCAAACTCTTATTTTAGTTATCCTTATGCAATTAAATTTATTAATTGTTACATTGTTACTAACTAGGAGGATTTTGTAAAAAAGATAACTGCAAACTAATAAAATAATTGTTGCAGCTTCGTTTTAATTTAGCAGATAAATAATTAAAATTATCGTAACAGGTTAACCAGGCTTTCCAATAAGCTGTAACTGGAAAGTTTTGAAACAACGAGTGTTTCAGCTAAAACCTAATACAGATTTACATAGATTTGTGCATAAACCTTTAAACATATGTACAAAAGCTCTCTAAAAGGTGTCTGCACCATTTGATTAATTTTATAGAAAATTCTATTCTATCTAAAAAAACTTTGTGCAACTACCAACAATTTCAGAGATATCTTTGCGAAGTTAAAAAAATAGTGCCTGCCCATATTCCTGTCACTGCTTGCTTTACTTGACCAGCACTTGCAGCTGCACACATACTTACTCAATGCTAATTGCAAGTTTACCTCAACAATCTGGGCAACTGTTTGCGGACCTGGACTAGACCTAAGTTGTATAACTTAAGTCTAGTCTTATGTCAACTATAACAATATCTTCTAGTATTCAGTTATTGTTGCATTTTAGATAGTTTACACATGTGTGTGTGTGTGTGTTGTTAGATTGAAGTAGCATTTAATTAAAGCCAATAATTATTAACATAAACCCTAAAGAAATTTAGGTAAAGAAATCATTTTTAGCTGTAAACTTCTAAATAACTTGGAGTCGAACAATAATTTATTTTAATGTACCTTGAGCTTTCGTGATGATCTATTAAGCACATTGCGTAGCATGAACGTTACGGAAAGTTTGAGAATAGGTAGATAAGAAACAGGTCCTCAGCATCTTCTTTCAATATATCAAACAATTGTACAATCTCACATAAATTAACTTATTTATTTACTTATGTATCTATTTATTAAAGATACCAAAACTTGAAGAATCCCAAAGTAATTGGTTCTATATTATAATAAAGTCGAACACTAACTAAAGATTAGGTACAATATTAATTACTAGTCGTATCAAAAAGAAAATGATCATAGTAGTAATAATAGTAATGAACATATTTTTTTTTTGTTTTGAGTGAGGAAAAATACCTCACCGCTCCATCATTGACGAGACCAGTCACCGGTGTGTGGGACTTGCACACACCAACAAACTTCACTATGTCACGTGTAGAATCCATCCCGGAACCGCTGGTCGCATTACTTTAGGATGGCACCTCGTAGTTAGCCTTGGTTGGCGGCCTGCATTGCATGGGATCTCTGTCTTGTTCTCTTTCACCTTCTCGACGAATGTGGCGGTCTTCTGCCAGTAGTCGTTTCCTGATAGCTTCGTTTGCACGACGTTGTCCTGCGTTAAAGGGCCTACTTCCTCTTGTAGCACTGTAGTCGCTCCATCTGTCGCAATCGAATTTGAACTTTCCATCTCTGGCAAAAAATTCCTCCCGTAAAGCAGCGGTTGTAGATATTCCGAAGCAGATCGGGATAGGCGCGTTATTGCCTTAAGTGCTTTTACTGGTATTCCATCTGTGTGTCTTATAGTAGACAGAAGAAGAAACTTCAAAAAGTCATGTTGCATTTTTTCAATCAACTTTTCATCTTTTATGGTCATCAGGCACCAAACATCTATCAACTCATCTACCTGTGAGTAGGTTTTGACAAACCTCGACACCGCCTATAACTATAAATTAGATTCTACTAATCTTCTACAAAAAAAAATCATGTTGTTCAAGAACTATTCCGGTTTCTATCAAAGAGATGATCCTGTGAATAACATGTTCAAAAACTTTGGAAACCACAGACAAAATTGTGCGTGCAAGTTATGAAGTTTAGAACTAATTCAAAATGTTGCTTTAAGAACGATTTTAAATGTATTTAACTGATGTAATTGTATTACGCGGAGTCATATATACTGTCAATACAACACAGAATGCAGTAGTTGGCTAATTATTTTTTACTAAAACATTATAATATAACTACTAATGCGAAAAACCTCGTGCTCTAAGAGTTGAGTTTTTTCCTAATAATGTCGCCTAACAAAACAGAAGTATTTTGCGCCTATGGGCCAATAATATCTACGGAAAATCTATACAAAAATTTGGCATACACTCGCAATCCAAAAGAATCAATCCAACTCCAAGCAGGTATCGGTAGAATGTGCAAGCAGACGGCCTCCATACGTATCTATAATTTCAAGTTATAATTTGTTTATACTGTTTTTGTACATATATTTTGTATTGCCTAACAAGACTGGATTACTTACTGTACCAACTGTACAGCAATAGTAGTTAATGATTCCAATTGGTTTTGCTTTTTTTGGTAGTTACGAATTTGGAGTTAATTAACGAAGAAGTATTAGATTATCTCTATAAATAAATAGTACAAATCTACTTAGAAATAGAACAAATACACCAAGCATATACATATTCAGTTAGTATTTAATATATAATAATAAACTTATTACTTGAATTTTGTACTTATATGAAAGACGGTAAATAAGATTGTTTTGCAATAATATATTCAAACTTCAAAAATTCTTTATACGGTAAAAGTTGCAATATTTTCTAAACGATCAATTTAATATTTGCTCTTTTTCAACGTAGCTCCAAGTACCAGTACGTAGCCTGCAACACAAAACATTCAATAGAATGTTTACTCTAACAGTAGATGTGCAAACAATAGCTGCCAAATAGAAAATGTGATGGAATTTCTCTTGATAAGTCGGCGTTGGTTGGTCCGTTGGTATCTTAATGTATACACATATATGGACGCAAGCATCGTACATACAAAAACGCTAAAACAAGTACACACGCAAGTGAAAAAAGATACAAAAATCACGAACCGTGTTAAATGCTTAGATAAGCTATTAATTATGAAAACTGTGCTAATTCGTGCTAACCAAATTCTACTTAAGGATTGAAGGACACTCTTGTTGCCGAATGTTTTAAATATCTAATTAGACTAGAGCTCCTAATATTGTACGCTTGCTACTTATGTTTCCTAGACGTGTCACTTTAACGGCTGCTGGCATTACTGTATACTATTGTTTAAACTTTGCGTTTTTTTCTCGCCTTTAACTGGACGCAACCGTGTTTTAGAAGTAATGACATTGCTTAGTGGAAAGAGATTACTTTTTAACAATATCTGAGTGAAACATTTATAAGTGCTTCGCTTAGACCTAAGCATTGTTGCTAAAATAGAAATGAAACTACTGTTTGTTATTTCAAAATATGTATGTAGTCAACACATTTATACTTTCTATTCTTGTTGCACTTCAATTGCAGATATTTGAAAAAGCACAAGAAACGTATAAACATGTTCAGTAGTATATAACAAATATGACGAAATGCAAGTTGATATTATTAAGTACATATTTAAACAAAATAAATGGAACATAAATGGAGGAATAAAATCAATCAAACCCAATACAGTATGCACATATGATATATTATTTAACTTGCTCACCTCGCTAAAGAGTGGTGCTTGCTTTAGACTCAAAATTTTAACAGTATATTATTTTCAGCTGAAACTATGATGACCAGTCTAGCATATTTAACAATCACAAGCTCCGAAATACATATGTGACCAAAGTACAAACTCAAAAGAATACACGCCTTTTGAGTTTATCGACGTATGTGTATGTTTTATCCTCATGTATTGAGCTCTCTGTAATGGGACAAAATGATTAAGAATTAAAGAAATAATTATGTAAATGAATACTTTAGATGTCAATAGAAAAAATATTTTATAATATTTGTAAATTGTAACGTCTTGTGCATTTTTTGATAACTCAATAGATAATCTTTTACTTATACCTGATATGCGCAATTTTCAAATAAATTTAACTTTGCTCAATATGGAAGTGCTGCTACTGACAGAGGCCAGGTTAATTACTCAAAACATTACTAAAAATTAAAAAAATATTCAAAATATTATTAAATATAAAAATCACAATTATAATATTTTTCCTACATCAAATTGTTGCGCGTTAAATATCCAAACATACCGCAATGGTATCAATAATAACTAATAGCCGACCTTTAAATTTAATAATGTGATCGCTCTCTAGTGTGCTCTGAGTTTGAGCTCTGATTGCACAATTGTCTTTTATGAATTAGTAATGCGAAATTTTGGATGTATGCTATAAAATATGAAAATATTTTACAAAAAATAATCGTGGCCATAAGTATTACACCAATGCATACAATTTTTGAAAGTTTTTCGTGCAGAAATATCTTCGTTTGTTTCCCTATAGGTAATTAAACATTAGTCATTACCTACATATGTACATAATCCCAATGGCCCCAGCGGAAAGACGGTTGTACTGTAGTAGTCTCAGCTCAGAGTAGTGTCACGTCTAGTATTGATTCCTCCGTGTTCCATTTGTTATTGCAAAGAAAATAAGAGTGCACCCACCATTAATTACGTACTGCTAGTTGATATTACAACAAAGCCTACAAAACACATTTATACACGCGCACATTGCAGCAATACATCTCGGAAGTTATTGTAAATACAACCAGCTCAAAGAAAACAACTATTATGTACATAATTGCAAAATTTTATTTCAAAAAGTTCTCAAACGTTCAAATTAGTTTTTTGTGTGACTTTAGTTGTTGATTATAAGTAAAGTGTATAGAAAGCTTTTTAATTCCTAGAAGTCAAACTCTTCCCTTAGCTAGAATTAACTTTATACTGCTTTATACAATATATGTACTATCGAGGGCAAAAGTAATGCATCAAAATGCAACAAAACCCGTCTATTGTGGCCTTTCCATTCTGAATTGTTACTGACGTAAACATAACTGGGCAAATGCAATAGCGAATTGTGAATATATTGGAAATGAATATGATGATACTGAATTCAGGTAAAACGTAGATAAATTAATAAAAGATAAAAAGTTTATAATAAATTAGTCATTATTTTATCATACAAAATATTGTTTAAGTAGTAATTACAAAAATTAGAAACTTTAGCCGGAGCAGAAACTTATACTGTTACTGATATTTTAATTTTACGGTGGGGATAATGCGGAAATAACTAGAGGTAGTTATTAGTTTGATAGATCGCCCATTCAATAGGAAATCTAATGTACCGCTGAACTAAGATGCAGCAAACTATTTTTGCCAATACAATTCTATAGTAGAATATAGCGTACACAGGTTAGGTATCGACCGCTCGCGGACGATCACATGGTGTAAAAAATAAAATCTATTACATATACAGAGTGTTTATTCAGTTTTAAGATTTTTTTAACACAAGATAGTATTCGGAAAATAAAAGCCTTTACAAAAAATTGCATGTATACTTAGTGTATTAACAGAGATATACAAATGGACCCTCCTATTGAGAAACACAGCATTTTTACCTACCTTATAACAGCTGTTCGTTTCCCCCGCCCGAATAATACGTACCTATGTATAACATACTTTTGCTTACATTGCACTATAACACGACATGAAACGACGTGCACTATAACATGTAAGTTCTCAACCCAGCTAGTCCTACTTTTAACCCTCATTTAAAGTGTGCTATCTTGAATTTTAATATCTCGGTTATTACACGACGTAAAAATGCCATTTTTTGTATATTGCCCTTATTTGCAGAATACATAGTATCTTCTGGTAAAAAAAATCTTAATACTGAACAAACACCCCGTATGTATGTATGCAAGGTGTTGGTTGTGGTAATAAATAATTCTCTTACAATAATTTTAAAACTTTGAAGTCTTACTTATTGTATTACTTATTACTTATTGGATTAAAATACCTTCAATAGCTCTCAAAAGAACAGGTTTTTAAAATATCCAAAACCACAATGCGAAAAAACAACAACGAACAAGCAATAAGACAATCGATCCATGCTAGGTTTAATAATAGATGAACTATTTTAGTGCCAACTTACATTTCTAATCACACGCCTATCACAAATATGTTGCGCAATTTCAACTACTACTGCATACCACTTTTACTTTCCTTGAATCATAATTCTTGTATAATTTTTAATGGGACCATCGTAGTATGGACATGTGCGAACAAAAGACAACAACTGCTATAGTTATCTATACTATCTAACTACTATTATTATTCGGTATTCGGTTGAGAATAATGACCCATGCGTTATCGAAACACGTGTCTCGAATTAACTAAAAGTTCTGGTGTTTGGAATTACCGGAATTCCCCATATGAACTATACTGCTTTTGGAGAAATACCCCTGTCAGGTAAATGCATTGCAACATTGCGATAACTAGACTTGTTGTAGACAATTTTTTTGAAAAATATGTAAGTTTTTCATTGCACGCTTTACTATAACGAATATTTTGCAAATACTTGCATAACAAATACTCAAAACTCTCAAAGGATGCGACAAAATTTTACTTCAAACAGCAGCTCATTAATCTGTCGCTAATTAAACGATAATCAATCATAATGTAGCACTAATATTGTATAAATTGTCCAAATTCGTCTAAATTTTTCGTTAAACATGGTACGACATTACCTCCGCCTGCGGCAGTATTTCGATTTTCGCTCTACAAGCCAACCGTGTGTCAACATTAAGATATACAGCAGAATATGTACTACCTACGTTTGACAATAATAATAAAGTATAATGTGTTTGCTTTTTTGACTAACTTACAGCTACCTACTAAACATTTATTTGACGACAATGTCATTAACCTTCGTGTTCGGTTTCTATACCAAGAGTTGCTTCTTATTATACGTATGTACCATAACCTGTATGGACTGCAGAAGATCCAAAACGGATGTTCTTCTTTGTTAGCACGGTGAATTTATTCTTGTGTTACACATAAGTAGTTTTGTGTATACCTGTTACGCAACTGCTTCTGGTTTTATTATTTGATTTACTCATCGTAATAGAATCACTAATGCCAAATTTTACGAGCCTGTTATGCATTTATTTATAAAATTAGTAAGTTATAAATTATCACCAAAATCAACAGATTTAATTATTTAATTGTTACTAATTTAGTGTTAATACTGTTGATTAAAGAGCTTATACTCAATAATAACAATAGATCTAAGTGTAAATCCAAATAAACTTGAAGTAAGAGACGCACAATTGCAGTTATTTTTAACGATGTAACAATGTTAGGATTTGCAAAATTTTAACAATTTTTTTATAACTGATAGCACCTAGCATTCTCCTTACATTTTACAGCTTAACGTTCATCGACTCTTAAATGTAATTTTGAAAATACAATTAATAATCTTTATACAAAACTGATTACTGTTGCTTTATCTAATTACTTTTGTCATAGTTTTTCGCATACAGTTAGATGGAAATTTGAGTTTTTTTTAAATACATTTTAATTACAGCGAATGCGTAAGTTTATGAATACACGATAGTATCAAAAGTCATCCTAAAAATATCCGAGAAACTTTGGTTTTTATTTCTGAACGAAGTAGATAATTTTATTGTTATTATGAACTCTACGTCATTAATGGAATTCGAGCCTCTTAAAGTGTCGATACAACCTCCTCACGTCCGTTGGTGATTGCATATCATTAACATTTACAGTGTTATATCCTGTTTCTTCATTTTAGTATTAACTACTTTATTTGGATTATTTCTTATCTTTGCCTGATAACATATGTATTACTTTCAAAGAGTTATTTTGCTAATATGCAAACATTATTAAATACATGCAAATGAAGTGCTTTGTGATGATTTTGCATTAAAGCTAGCACGATATTTGACTTGATTAATAGATACAACTGCAGTCATACCTATTTACATGCTACATTTGCAAAATATAATCGGACCTACAATAATTCTCCTCTCTATAGCCAAATTGGTTGTTGATATTTAATTTCTTGCCAGGGTTTCTGACGGCAATAATATGGTCAGCAAAAGTTAGGTGCAAATCAAATAGTACACCAAGGTCTTTAACAAGCGTCTAGGCATAAGCGTTTGATTAGCGTAGTAGTCAAAAATGTACGGATTTTTGATCCTCCTCCTTCTTGATTATTGGTTAGGTGAAACTTGATGTTGTGAAAAAGTAGGTGCTCGAAAACTTTAGCAAAGTTAGAAAGTAGAGTAATTGGTTTATAGTTCCTAATATCACAGTGATCTCCATTCTTATAAACCGGGGTAATTCTACCCATCCTCCAATAATTCACTTGAGAAAATTGCTTTGTAAAAGCTTCCACAATGTTTACAAGATTGTCCGTAACATGACCATCGGCAGTTAAACAACCAGGTATTCTCGATGACTTACGTCTGCTATTAATAAATTGCCAACATAGTTTTGGATCATTCACAATACCGTTCTCAATGGTGATGTGGTATTGAAGATAAGCCCGATTGATCAGTGTTTTTACATTTTTCCTAGGTCGTCTAAAATCTTTCAGGTAAGAATTTATTTTATGTTTATGCCATTTTCTAAGGTAGTAATCTTTCAGGTTTATACATTTAATAATCTGGCTGTTGTATCAAGGTGGATAGGTGCGTTTTGGAGATTTCAACATTGGAACGGACCGTTTAACTAGGTACATCATAAAAGGCAGAAACCGCTTCATTAACATCGGTATGATTTTCCAAGTAGGAGCTAGCCGGAAAGTGACATAAGCTAGCTGGTAAAGTGCTACTACCTACCTTTGGGTATGTAATAGCGCATTTTCTAACCTATTTGACGGTTGGAAACGTTCACTTTACTAAGCGACCGTGAGTAAAAAAAAGAAAAGGAAATGTGGATAGAAGATAATTTGCAAGATGACATTGAAAAATTTATTATTCGTGCAGCAAATTTATTTTCGGAAGATTCCTCGACTGACTAGATAATTTGACAGAACATATATGGTGTGTGTAAGTGCTGTTCTTTTCCTAAATATTATTATATTACTTATACAAGTTTTTGTATAATTCCAGCTATTTTTGCAACTGTTATTGGTTAAGCATTATATCGTGATTTAATTTAAATGTAATATACCCTCCTAAGTAAACGTCCCAAAATATAAGTAACATTAACAAAGAGTAAAAATTAATAAAATTAGGTATGTATGCATTTTTCCCTGATTCTTGAATAAATAATTAAGTATACGTGCAAG
>SMLS01065870.1:0-10054 GCA_004785975.1 Popillia japonica | reverse complement strand
ATAAGTATTCTGCCTGTTCTCTCCAAGGTTTTAGAACGTGTTCTTTACAATCAAATGTATGAATTTCTAATGCAAAACAGCATATTGTCTGATTACCAGTCGGGTTGTAGAAAGGGCTTAGTACTGCCTCTGTGCTGACGTATGTACTTAATGATACTATGGCGTCTGTTGACAATGGTTTGAATAGCGTACTTATTCTACTTGATTTCTAAAAAGCATTTGATAGTGTGTGTCATCAGCTTCTTATTGCTAAGTTGCATTACCTTGGGTTCTCTTGGAATTCTCTTATGCTCATGCAGTCTTATTTATCTGACCGAACACAGTGTATTGTACATAACGGTAATACTTCGAATAGCACAAATATTTTATCTGGCGTTCCCCAAGGTTCCATTTTGGGACCTCTTCTTTTTATTGTCTATACAAATGATATCTTAAAAGCAGTTAAGAATTGTAATGTGCAGGCTAATGCTGATGACACGCAATTATTCTATTCATTTCCTTTTTACGAGTATCAACATGCAATAGATACTATTAATCAAGAATTGCACCACATTGGTGAATTAACTCTCCAGCATAATCAACGCTTATATATTATATAATTCTACCCCTGATTATACATAGATATACATATGTCATATCTAGTGTTTTTATTTTTGGTAAAATATGTTGTGGTAAACCAAATAAAAAATAAAACCAACAAACAAGAATGTTTTAATTTACTGCGTATACCAAATGTATTCTAAACTCCAAGCATCAGGAGGTTGTCTAATTGCTTTATTCTTCCGACCTCAGAGTGCTGAAAGCTGGAAAGGTCTGCTAAATATTTACTTTTTGGAGAACTCAGCTTCGCACTTCAGGAAGGTAAAGAAAAATGTTTGGTCTTGGCATATTCGACTCACTAATTATTTTACCAAGCGAAACATTGGATGGCAGAGTAGGAGATTCTGAGATAGAGGACTAGACAATTCAATGTGACTTTAGTGTCCCATAAAGGCATGCTTGTCCACGTGTCTTACATAGATAACCCACAGAAGAAAGATATTTCAGAGACCTCGTGCATACGTATGAAGAGCAAGTTTGTACGTCTTTCGAAGACAGAGCCCTATTACAGAGATGCCACCAAATGGGATATGTTGCAATATGCAAATATCTTTAATTCTCTTCATTAGATTTGCTCACGACTGCCAAAAACGAAGAGGAGAAAGAGGGAGGTTGATGAATGTAACTGGTTCATCCAATCACTAAGTCGCAGCCGTTCAGAATCTATTATATATAAAAATATTGTCAATGGTTTGCGAATAAAGCCTAGTTGTATTAGTTAGTAAAACATTTATTGGTTTTTGAAATAAATAAAAAGAAATTGAAGCTACTATAATTAGAATATCAGAAGAACGTGACTGTGTGCAGCGTCATTATTCAACTTCTACTATTGTTATAGTTGTTTTATGCTTAAATTACGAATTTGCGAAATCAAAAAAACGCAAAATATTTAATAGACAACAATCCCAGTTCGTGCTTGTCTTCTGTATGCTTCATGACGTGAAGCAATGACATCATCATCTGTTTGATTGTGTGTACTAGATGTATGTACTCATCCGTGTAGATGTAGATGTATTGGTAGCACAGGTGCTTTTCTAATATACATTTTTGTTAGCTTTACGTAGATTGTTTGCTTGTTTTATTAATGTTGTTTGATAGTAGTCGACAATTATCGATAAATCGTATAAAAGCAAGAGCAAGATAGTGTTAGTGTTGCAATAATAAATAAATTTCTTCAATCTATTCGGGCACAATCATGATTGACAAATTGTTAAATTTTGCTTATTGTCTTGAAAGAATTCAACAGGTTCTACGTCTTCATCAGGAGCCGAGTGACCAGCAAAGGCTTTCAAACTGCCTTATATGTATATAAAGTATTACCAACCCCTCTCTCTCTCTCCCACTTTATTTCGACGTTAGTAAAAGACATTTCTCTTTCTCTGTTCTTCTTGTACAAACATTTATCATTCATCAACAGGAAAAATAATGAATACCACCGAATGGGACTAACTCAGCTAAGAAATTTCTGTGGAACAAGTCCTAATATATGTACACACATACATATATGTAAGCTAAATTTCATATTTTGCTTGTCGAATATGATAGGGAATCTACCTTACTCAAACAAGTCCACTGAGAACATGTCCAGGTTAATTTCACAGGAAAAAAAAGGAGACAAATTCCACATATGCTGCGTGCTATGGCAACACATTCCTTAATTTAACCACACTCGTGTTGCTACGTTTTTATTATCAGGTTATTGAGCAGAAGATTTGCTTTTCATATCTTCAGAAAACTAGGCACTGGAGTTCTACAGATAAACTACCAAAAAAGCAAATAAAATAGCAAGTGTCCATCCATCATTACTATCGTCTTATACATATTCTATACAGGTATTCCCTTAAAGTTATACTCTGTTAGGAACCAGCACATAGGCTGCTAAATACTGGGATGGCTGCCCCATCGACCATTTGCTGTGGAGTACCTTTCAACGTTGTTCCAGTGTACCTGGTATGTTTTTGTAATCCACTCAGCCACTGATGATCAATTTAATCAGTAGCAAAACCTTAAATCATTGGCATAAAACATTCTTCATACAAACAGAGTCCATGGGGGCTAAATTACCGGACATTCTTAAGGTATTTGACATGATATGCCACAAAGAGTAGTTCTTAGGGAATCAACCCCGAATCGTTAGCCTATCATAGCCTCTTACTCAGATCCATGCAGCTGAAAAACTTTATTACATATAACTCATGGAGTATGGAAATAGAACTTATAGAAGACTTATCGTTATGAATGCAAGCTTCCCAAACTTTAATGCAATGTTAAAGAATTAAATTTCTCATTTCTCCATTCCAATCATTTAAATTTTTCTTAGCTTGTACTTACGTACAATATTGACTGCTTTACTTGAAAGACATATACGACAGCAAAACTGACAAACTTTATTAAGCATTAACTTCATATCCACTTTTCGCAACTAACATTTTTAATTACGTAATAACATAATTAAGGATTCTACATCTGTAATGAATAATAAAATAAATCTAGTCCAAATAATTTACTGAAGTTTGGTTGTGTTTGCCCAAAATAAACCCAAATTTTGAATCCCCATCGATTGATTATAAAATTAATAATTGTTGGTTTGGATATCCAGTATGCCTCAGCATTTCACTTTTGTCTTGATATGAATGGTGGGTGTAGCGATATATTTTACTTAGCCTATTGTTCGTATAAAATAGACAAAAAAATGTTGGAGCATCCGGTATAAAACAACGGTATTTATATTACTACATACTTTAGTGTTATTTATATGTGTCAGCTTCAAAACAGAAATAAATTAGAAATGAATGAAAATATATATAAAATTGTTTTATGAAGCAATTCCGTTTATAAATCTCTATCAAATTGTTTCATTAATTCCTATTATAATGATTACATTCTTCTCTACACTTAATTTAGAAATTTGTATTGTTAGTAATTGTTGGTTTATCCATTTTTCGTCTGAGTACTAATTATGTCGTTTACACAAACCAATAATGTTACATTATATTTTTTCCTACCGTCAATAATCATAACATCAACCTGTAGAATTTCATTAGTATTATACTGGTAATAGAACAGGTAGGTTCAATTCGGGTGTGTTTATTATTTTGTATCGAGTGACTTGTCATCGGAAAATGCAAGTGTATATGCGATAGGTATGTTCGTAATAATTAATTTTAATTTTTTATTGTAGTTATGGACATGTTTTCACGGGGTTTTACATACATATGTACATACATACAACAGAACATAAATACATAAAAATTGTAATCACCGTTTTAAGTGAGTTATGTAAATGTGTTTCTAAAATTGTTATTATTTATTTTAATACCTGCTTTTATATACTATTGTTTTGTTCCGTTCTAGTTACAACAAGAATTGAACATTTTCTTGTTCGTGTTTCTTGTTTCCAAATTTTTCAAAAATATATCCCAATAATGTGTCTATACGTTTTTGAACAATACTTACATATTTGTTTCATTTATAATTGCTTATAATTGCATCTAAGCACAAATACTTTCAACATATTGCTGGTATCGAATACTTCAGCTCCAGATGCTTCTATCGTTCCACGTTGCAAAATTTTTTGAAAGTTCATTATCATTATACGTAATGTAGAATGGAGTTCGATGAGGTAGTCGAATTATCATTACCATATTTAATAAAAGCGTTAATTCCAATTCGCAGAAAGCGAAAATGCTAAATTTGATTCAACCACATAATTATAATATGATATCTCGAGTTTTTGGAGGAGACATTACTTGGTGGTAGTAGCATTTTTACGACAAACACAGTCGTTAGAATGTAATCCAAGATATGCAACTTTAAAGCCAAAGAGAAAATTCAAAATTGACGATCATCAACGCAACTTACGACCGAATGCACCTTTTAATCCTTTGGACAACACCACCTATGTATATAGGTCTCCTGAGATCATCTGAGCATCCAAGCACCATATTTGTAATCCGAACCATCAATTGATTTATTGTGCTTAGCTTACTTGTTTACTATTTGTAGTAATTACTTTCAATCATGTCCAGAGAAATTAAAATGAAAATGATCTGTTAACCATAAAATGTCAAATGAGCATCTTTAAATAGGACAAACAATTGTATTCTGCAGTCATAAATTTGTCCTATTTCAATAAACTTTGGTGTGTGACATCGCAAACGAACATCCCTAAAATGTCTTGAAAAGAAATCTTGATGATTTTCTCCTGATATCACTTCCTATCAAACTACCTAATGAAGCGCTTTTTGGAAACGACAAATTGAGGCAAAATGTTATCATTTAAGAAATTAGCAAATAAGTTTCTTAAAAACAATAAAGACCCAAATAGGAAGGAAATGGTGGCAGATATGCTAAAAAATGTGAAAGAAGTAGGATGTTGCATCAGCCTCAAGTTGGCTCATTCTTTACTCCCGCTTAAACTGTTTTCAAGAGAATTCTTAGCAATGAGCAAGGTAAGGATTTTTACTAAAATATCAAGAAGATGAACAAAATATAGCAGCTACGGACAAGCGCTAGTATGATGTCGAACAATTGCTATGATTGTTTAGAAACACTGACAAAGTGAACACCAGGGTTGTCCGACACAGATATTGATGGATCTTAACTATGAAATAGATGGACCTCCCCTGAGTATCCAGTTACGAGTTTTATCCTAACGTGTCCCTAGTCTCTAAATGTTGTTGTCCGCGTTCCCTTTACATATATCATTAATGTTGGTCTCCGTATAAGCAAGCGTGCATAATGCTGCGGACTGGATCAACGTCTATCACGCTGGTGGCTCGCGTTCGATTCCTGCCAGTAGATATTTTTTCAATCTTATTGTGCACAATATTAAGAATTATATTTCATACAAATAAGTTAGAATAAAGGCTAGTACCTGGGTACTAAGGCAAAATCCCCTTTATAACGTAGTTGAGACCCATCAGGATCCGTGTCAGACAACCCTTGGGTTCCTCTTGTGAGATAGAAAGATATAAAAGCCAAACCTTAAAGAGAAACTTTCAACAGTAGCAAATTCGGTACAGCACCGTCTAGTAAGGTTCAGTTAAACTTGTATCCTGTTATTGTAAGTTGTAGATCAAATCAAGTGATTTCCTATTGCACCACACCACACATTTACAAAAGACTTATCTTTGTAATCAGTTATATTTATAGGTACAGCCATTAAAAATTAGGCATTCCATTTGTAATTATTTTTAGATCAAAACTTGGCCAAAATAAAATATTACATATATTTAGTTTCAAATTTCTTATCTTAAGAATCGCACGAAGGAAAAAACACTTAAACTAGGTCTTACAGTAGTAGATCTTTATCTAGATAGATGAATATAATGTTTCAAATGGTTCATATTAGGTATTTAGTGCTATGAATGAATTAAATCTGGTTTCTTCATATTTGAAGGCGTGGAATTTATTTTGACCCAATTACTACGGTTTTTTTTAACTCTTGTGTATTTGTTGTTAGCTACACATATGTACAAGTGATATTAGCTCTTTTTAAACTGAATAACAATTTCAATTACATCATCGTACGTCACAATGGGAGCATAATATTTTAAATAAACACATTTACATATCACATCCTTGCGAGGTAAATACACTAGCGTACATGTGATACTCATTACTTCAAGTTGTTGTGCATTATATAGTAATAAGAAAATATAATACACAATATATACATATATGTATATATATATATACAAACGTTTTCTAGAATTCGTTTTGTAATAATAAAATATTAACTTATATTGTTGCTAATGTATGTTAAAGAGTAAATGAAACACTAGTGAAAACTTGACCTTTTGACGATCGTTTAGACTTCGCAAAATGTATATTTTAATATACATACATTAAACGCTATAAAAACTTGCATTTTTCTAGTAGCACAAGTTTATTTCTGACTTATGTATATATTAGTAAAATTACAGGTATTATATCAGATTAAGTATTATTAAAAGCGCTTCCTTAAAAACACTAATGACTAAAAATGAGAATTCCAGTCAATTTGAAATATTACATCATGACAATAGTATAGAATATTCCAGAGAAGGCGGCTATTTTGTGACTTATAAGAAAGCTATCATTTATTTGACTATTACCGTATTATTATCAGTTACAGTTGGTATAATTGTATACCGGTATGGACCACGAACCAATTGGCAAGAGGTAAGCATAAAAATGTCAGAATTCAAACCATAATGATGCATTAACCAATATTTTGTCAAAAGATATTTCTAAAAGAGGAGTACACTGTAAAAACAGACAAACATTCACTAGACGTTCATATTACTAGCGTATACCATCATGTAACACCAAGTTGAAACCGCCCAACATTATGATCAAGTTGGATTGCATTGAACACTGGGTATGGGTCAGGTTTTTTTAACACCGCGGCCTTTGGCCTATTGTATTATTCCGTGCCTAGTCAATTTCTTTACATAAACAAGTTAATCCCTTGTACTAGGTTTAATCCCCTGTCTAGTCTTCAAACAGATTCATCTTTAGATATGCCTATTCTATGCAGATATTTCCTTAGGTAGCTGTGTCCTATTAGCAGACTCGTCACCGTTCTACGCTGTACTTGGTTAAGAGCCAGAAAATCTGCTGCTAAATGCTGGTATGGATGCTCCATTATCCCTTTGATGTGTAACTGCCCTTCAACGTCATTCCAGTGTACCTAATGTATGTTTGTAATCACCTCAGCCACTATGATGATCAAGTTACTCACTGACTAAACCTTACATCACTGGCATGAATCACTCCTTATGAAAACAGGTACGATGGAAGCAATATTATCAGATATTCTCAAAGGTATGTGACATGATGTGCCACAAAGAGTTGTTCTTCGGTAATCAACCCGTATATCGTCAGAGTTATAGCCTCTTATTCGTATGAAAGATCCTTTTCAAATCCTCAAGATAGTATGTTTTCCTCAACCAAAATTATCTCAAGCCTCATTTCTTAGGGGTCATTCATTATTCATAATAATAATCTCTAAAGAACTCCATAGATTTACACATAGAGTTTATTAAACTTACGGTAAAAATCCAAAGCTTTTCTTTGAACTATTTATCAAATTTTCTATGTTTTGATCTGTTGAAGATGTCTAAGGCTATCTAGGTTACATGTATCCAATACTCTCTCCATTGACTTCAATTTTTTTTCAAAATTACCTCAGTCGTTTCTTAACGAGTTACACGCAGCAATTATCAACATTTTCCACAAAAGCTGTTTACACTAATAACTTTAGATGGTTCCATACAAAACAAACCAAATCTTAGGCAATATTTGAGGTTCATTTTGACCAATGCAGAAATCTCCGAAACTTGAGGAGTGGGAAAATGTGCTAGTGTACTATCATGCATGAACCACATCCTATTTCTTTTGGACAATGGTAAATCCTGTAGATGCTAGGAATTATTCTTAAAAAACTGCGATAGTTCTCAGCAATAAGTTTCTCAAAACTCCATCCCAACTCTTCAACGACAACTTATGATGTAGGAGGTTAGTCGTCAGTATCAGTATCAATGGCGGAGGAATGTAACCAATGTCTTCAAAAGCTTTTGAAAAAATTTCAATTAGTGGAAAAAAAGATAACTAACTTGTCGACCAACTTATATGGTACCTACTTAAATAATTGTTAACAATTTTCAGGTAGTGCCCAAGGAAGAAAACATACAAGATTTACTAGACAAAAGCATTAGAAACACGCCAATTCAGAGCGTAAAATTGCCAGACGATGTAAAACCACTTCATTACAAATTATCAATCCAACCTGATGTGGAACACCTTACGTTTTCGGGCGAAGTCTTCATAACTCTCGAATCATTTGTGAAAACTAAATATATAGTTTTAAATGTAGATAGGCTTAGTTTGCACAATATCTCAATACATCAACTTCATAATGAACGCCGACGTAGAGCTGTCGAACAAAATATACCACCATTTTCATCAAATACAACTCAAAATGTAGCTTCTAACCAAACTAAATCTGTGGAGAATTCGACGCAAACAGTAAGTATATATTTTATAAAAGGATGTATTCAAGAGCAATAATATTGTAGCCAAATAATGCAACAGAGGATGACCACATACAAGTTATCCGCAATGACGAAAAATCTGAGCAAATCACGAAACTTTCCGGTAAAATTTAAAACCATAATCTTTCTTGATAGTATGTTTCAATATTTTATAGGTAACATCCATGTCATATCTGGAAAATTGAACAAAGAAAACCAACAGTATATCTTACATCTCTCTAGTCATCTACTACCAGGAAACAAGTACACCCTGGAAATTGATTTCGATGGCAACATTTCTGAAAGTTTACAAGGATTACACGAAAATAGCTATGTGACAAATGACGGAAACAAGAAGTAAGTTCGTTATTTATATTAGAATATTAATTAATTTCAATAAACTTTTAATTCATTAGACAATTTTCTATAGTCTTCGAGGGCTGAATGCAACTGTTTCTTTTTTATTTTTTGTCCCATGTTAAAAGTAGGAAGTCCATAAAAAGTAACTACTTTGGGAACCATTAAAGTTGCAACAAAAGTCCTCGTTTTGTTTTGTACATATTGAGCTGTATATAATCTTGCTGTCAGCTTTGTCAGGAGGTATTTAAATTATCTTACCATTTCTTCGGTTCGCTGATTGGTTATAGTTATAGTTGGATGAGCTGCATCAACTTCAGTGCTGCAGTTACATAGACGATCTTGTAAAAATATTCACCAAGTTCGGTTTCACACATTGTCATAATTTATGGGCTACTACATATCATCCAGAATATCTACGTTGAGTATCTCTGAGAATATTAAAGATGTGGCCACTGTTTGTACAAATTTTGAAGAGCATAGGTTGTAGGTACTCAATTTGGTTTAAAAAGCAGTTTCTATTTATTGAATATAGCCTCTTCAGACCCACGGAAAACTAAAAAGTCATGTATTATTCAAAAATTTGCTGCTTTATGGTTGCTCACCATCTTCTATTTCATGACCTTCTATGTCTTCTCCTTTTTGATTTTCTAATACCAGTGATTTCGTAACAGAAAATTTGAAGTCAAGGTAGTCCATTATTTCTTTTCTAGATAAGCCGGAAGCTCTGGCACTTTCCCTATACTCAACCCAACCTGCTGCTACAACAAAAGCAATATCATGGAAGATGAAGAAGAATACTTACCAATTACTCGGTCTAAGAGGTCTACTCCACCCATAAATGAATTGTAATTGTTAACAATGGTTGGCTGCTTGATGTTGATATACTACTGATCCTAACTTCTGCATCTTTTTTCTTTAATTCATTGTTAGACTAGAGATCGGTATTTTTAGGGGGTCTGTTAGCCATTATTGCTCTAGCTAGGAAGATTTTTCTAGTGGTGTTAACAATACTGATTTTACTGGTGGGCCTTCACCCTCGTAAAATTCCAGTGGTTTCAGTGGGTATAGCCATAACG
>SMLS01065867.1:0-16513 GCA_004785975.1 Popillia japonica | reverse complement strand
GTATCTGTTCCTCTCTGATCCTCTCTAGGACCTCACTTAAATCACATATTTTGTTTGCTGTATACGTGTTACATAAATTTCAATAACAACCTGTTCTTTCTGTTAAATTAAAAAATTTCTAATAAAAAGATATACTTGGGCATAGATTTTCACGGGTGTTGTTTACTGAAATGAATTCTTTCGAGTGTTGTGTAGAAAAGTTTTCACTTGACATATAGAAACCAAAGCATAACAAACATTAAAATAATCCATCAAAACATTAGATGTGTGGCAAATAAACTTGCAGAACTGGATATTATCCTTGAAGAAAATAAGATCGACGTTTTACTACTTACTGAGCATTGGCAGTCGTCCGATCAAATAGAAGTGATAAAAATTTCCAACTTTAAATTGGCATCGTGCGGTTGTCGTGAGGCTAACAGTCATGGTGGTGTAGCTGTTTTTGTACAAGAAAATATCAAATATACTGCGATTGATGTGTCACTTTTTCACCAAAACAATATTATAGAAATATGTGCAGCTGAACTAAAAGTGTCTTTTCCGGTTGTAGTAGTAACCATTTATCGACCTCCCACTTCAGATTTTGAATTATTCTTGGAAAATTTTTCAAACTTTTTAGAGACATTAGACAGTGAAAATAAAGCTATTGTTATAGGCGGAGATTTTAACATAAATTTTTTACTCCCGTCTTCTATGCGCCAACGGTTTGAAGACTTATGTAGCTTATACAATTTATATAGAACTATCGATCAACCTACACGTGTAGTTAATAACTCTGTAACTTGTCTAGATAATTTTTTAGTAAATATTTCGGATAAATACTTTTCCACTTCTTGTAAAGACAATAATTTATCTGACCATTACAGTCAGCTTCTATATTTGAATGTTGAACATTCTAACACCAATGAGTACATTTATAAGTATAAGTATTGTAATACTTCTCTAACTAGCTTCTGAAATATGCTAAGGGGGGAATCATGGTTTACTGTTTACGAATGTGACTGTCCTGATTTGGCATTTACACGATTTTTAAATATCTTTTTATACTATCACAGTCTGTGCTTTCCATATATACAATGGAAACTTGAAAGTAAATCTGAAAAATCATGGATCAGTCCAGAAATATTTGAAATTAAGAATAATTTATTATTTCTAAAAGAAGTAAGCGCGCAGTATCCTAATCGCCAGGATTTTAAAAACTATGAGAAATTTTACAAAGATTTTTTACATAAAAAACAACTTGAAATGAATGATACTTTAATTTTTACATCTGCAAACAAAACTAAAGCCGTCTGGTCTGTGATATGTAACAGTCTTAATTGTAAAACTTGCACACTACCGGATGATACTGACAGAGAAGAACTATGTAACAAGTTTAATCAGCACTTTGCTTCACTTTCAGTACGACTAGGTAATCTGAATGATAATATAAATTGGTTTGACATTGAAAACTATGTGCATCTGTTGGATAGCACTACTTCTTTTTTTATTCCACCAGTAGTTGAAAAAGATATAGAAACAATTATTAATGGTTTAAATACCTCAAATTCGACAGGATACGATCGAATTTCTACTTTCATTGTAAAACAAACTTCGCCTATTATATTACCTGTACTTACGTATTTAATTAATTTTTCTTTCGAAAGAGGTGTTTTCCCTACAGGTTTAAAATTGTCTACTATTTACCCAATTTATAAGAAAGGCGATAAAGACGTTTTAGAAAATTATCGTCCGATAAGCTTGTTACCGGTTTTCTCTAAAATATACGAAAGTATAATGAACAGGTATCTAGTCAACTATCTAACACGGTTTAGCTTACTATTCCCTAATCAACATGGCTTTTCAAGAAACAAAGGTACCGATACAGCTGTTTTTAACTTTTTAAAAACCATATATGAAAGTCTAAACGAAGGGAAACCCTGCTTGGGTATTTTTATTGACATGTCAAAAGCATTTGATCTAGTAAACCATGATATTCTTCTATATAAATTAGAACAGTATGAGGTAAGAGGCATAGCTAGACAATGGTTCCAATCATATCTATCAAACCGTAAACAGTTTGTTAAAATCAATAGCCATCAGTCACGTACCATTAACGTAAACCTTGGTGTGCCACAGGGTTCTGTCCTGGGCCCCACATTATTCTTGCTTTATATAAATGACTTGCCAAAGGCTCTGAAAAATGTAGAAAATGTGGTACTATATGCGGATGATGTCAGCTTAATTATTAAGCCTTTAAATACATATACAATTAATGTTGTGGCTTCAACAACCTTGAACACTATTAATAAATGGATGAGTTCAAATAAATTAATAATTAACGAGCAAAAGACCAAATTCGTATACTTTCATAATAAAAGTAAGCCTATTGATATGATTCAAATAAATAATAATGTCTTCAACCTAGATTCTTCTTCCAAGATTCTAGGTATAATCATAAATGAAAATTTAAAGTGGAGTGAACATATCGATAATCTCTGCAGTACGTTATCAAAAGTTTGTTATGCCTTGAGACAATTAAAGAAAAAATGTAACATTAGTTCTCTCTTAACTTTCTATCATTCAAATTTCATTTCTTGTATGCGCTATGGGGTAATTCACTGGGGCTTATCTCCACAATCTGAAAGAGTTTTTCTAATTCAGAAGAGAGCTTTACGAATTATGTATAATCTCGGCTATAGAGATTTTTGCAAACAATATTTTAAAGCTAATGCTTTAGTAACCTTTTATGATATTTACATACTTGATTTATTATGCTTCGTATTTAAGAATAAGTCTGATTTTTCGTGCGGTAATATTAGTCATAAATATAATACGCGGACAGACAATCATTTGCTTCCGGCACAGCATAGAAAAGAAATTTTTCAGAAAGGTACCTACTTTGTGGGATGTAAATTATATAACAGCCTTCCTCCTAAAATAAAAAGCATCGCTAATTTAAACTTGTTCAAAAAAGCTGTCAAAGAGTATTTACTTAATGTGAATTGCTATTGTGTCAATGATTTCTATAATACATAAGCTATTTGTTTCTGTGACGTATTTCTAGCTTATACAAGTCAAGTATGCTACTTTGTCTCTTGTATACTGCGTGTGGAAATAAAACATTTATTATTATTATTATTATTATTATTATTATTATTATTATAGCTGGACGTATTGCCAGCTTCTTCAGAAAGTTTCTAGAGATTGATGTTGTTGTCTTCTGCTCCCTCTAAAAAAGTGACATACCTAATGTTTTCATGTGATAAAACCTAAAAGAATACAACGCCCTGAAAATTGATATTCAATGATCACATATTGACAACTTTATACAATACCTTTCTCATCAATATAAGACGTGAAAATTTTTCTCTGTTATCAAGGTATTTCAATTTGACAAAGTTTGGGTACGCGAGCTTTTCGTCTTACTTAATTTATCCGAACTAATCAATCTTTAACTATGACCTTTGCCTCTAATTTGAATGGACAATAGGATGGATAGTAAAATAATTAAAAGATCTATGTGACCACGTGGTGAGACCACAGTGAGCAGTAAAACCAAAATTAGAGAGTATACTTTCGGGACGGGCTGCTTCTCACCTATGGCGACTAAAGGGCATGAGGCTTCATACACCACATTAAGTGGGGTACTATGGAAGGTCGAGAGAGAAATATTGTGAAATCATATCTAGCACAGCGAGCTTCGCCGATGAGACTTAGGTGAACGTCGAAACCACGTTATACGTTGTTAATGCTTGATCTAGTTTTGTTGTACCCTCGTTAGCAGGGGTGAGCAATAGACCATGAGCGCATATTATAGCCTTTTTTGTGTTTACAATTTTGTCATCTCTCAACGTCATTCTATTTTTATTTATTTTAAAATAAACCAGCACATGGAAGTATTCGCACAGTATCATATTAGTAATGCAGTAATTTATAATGTAGTTGGCTAAAGTCAGATAAGAAATACAGTTCAAGAGATTAACCGCACGAAAAAATAAAAATACCTATACAACATGGTACCATCTAAAGATATAAAGATATACATACATATAAATTGAGATTTACTAAAATTGTTTTTGACTATATATATTGACTATATTTAAGAGTATTGAAAAAAGCATTTATTGCATACTGTGGAAAAATGAAAAAAGTAAAGTGCCGTTCTTGTTTATGTATGACAAAGCTCCGAAAAGGAGGAGATTTCTGCGGAAATAAGAATATACATATAGGTATCTGTACATACGTCTATTGCAGTGAAGTTTAGTTGATGTAATTTATGAAAACAACTACTCCGATACGGAATGAATGATAAACGTTTTGGTAATGTTTAGGATATAAATATAAAAAGTAGGTACTAAATGTTTTAAAGTCGTGTTGAAATAAAAATTATATTACAGAAGATACAGATCGTTTTATAATAATAATAATAATAATTCATGCCTTAGCATCCCCCAACAGCTTGCGCCAATTAGAGGGGGCATCGGCTGACCATGAGTTATTATTACGCCTGCGGCTGTAGACCGACTTAAGATGTTACCTTTCCGCATTTGCCGTGGAATTTGGGAAACTACAGAAAACCAAATTCAGAAAGAAGGCACCGGATTCGAACCCGGTACCCCCAGACTGTGAAGCGAGCGGCTAGGCACTGCGCCACACAGCCGGTAAAGCAGTGAGAGAATACTAAATAGTAATAATATATGTATGTACATATTTACCTAATATGTATATTCTAATAAAAACAGTACAATAGTTCGAAGCTTGCGTTATTCTATATCTATAGAAGAGACCAAGGTAAGTATGCAGATTCACAAACTTGTAATGATAAGTTAGTGGAAAACCATATATATTTCATAAACAAGACCTCTTTCTCTTAAATGAACCGTTTACAAACATGCGTATGTAAAAATGATATTAATAAAATAGAATTTATCTATTCCAGATATTTTCTTCTTTTCACAATAATTCATTTTTCTTTGAAAGTAGTGCATTTCCCTCACAGAAATAAATATTCCAGTATGCACATACATATGTACATATGTCGTTCACAAACAAATAATAGTTTCCTATAGCAGACCGATAAATGTATAAAATATGAAACGGGTCGCCTAGATAACTGTTTCCAAAGTAGACATAAACTTATTAAATTTAGAATGGGGAACCCGGAAACGAAAATTTGCAATTCTCTCCTTCTGGTTTCTTTAACACAGAGTTTTCTCGAGCTGTATATTTAAGAATACCAAGTCCCGCATAAAGTGGAATATCTACGAGTGATTCAGGATTTCTGCATTCTACGGGAACTTTCAGGTTAAAAATCGAATTTCCGCCGAACTGAACTCTACCCGTATTCGAGAGCTACCGCGTGTGCATGGAAAACTCATAGCTACTTTTTCATATATCAGTTTCCAATAGTTTTGCAATGTAAAATGTGTACCTTCTAGGTCGTCGTCTACGCCGTAGGGGCAGTTGAATGCTATGAAGTAAAGTTTAACTAAAGTTGGTGGCTCTATAGAGACTTGGTGGAAGTAACGTATTCAATTTATACGGAAACTCTCACCAACTTTATGATTTGCAAACACAAGTATTGTATATGTATGTACATTACGTTTATTATGAATTTTCTCAAGCTTGTAGCATGTTATAGTATTTTGGAACGAATGCGTACTACCACAATTCTTAAATTTGTTGACGGTCCATATTTTATTTTTCATACAATATAGTAGAGCAAGAGCATTTACATGGGAAAAAATACCTAACAATTTGTTCAGAAAATTATATAAATCGGAATTCTGGCTGCAGTCACAACACAATTTAAAATATTGTACCGACTGAGAGTTGAATCAATATATCTGCGATGTAACGACTTACCGTGCACAATATAGAACCAATATTGTTGAGTGCGACAGTAGCTTGAAAAATGTTGCCTTGTTATATACCTACTGCTAGCGCATATACTTAAGTTTATCTACAAAGCCATAAGAATCGAAAAACAGAATGTATTTTAGTAGAAAATCTTATGCTCCGTAAAGAAGATCAAGGTCTTTGATATCTTATACTGTTCTAAATGGCTTTTGTGGAAAAATGGGAAGATGTTCTAAAAATTATAATAAACTATAATACCATAACTGCTATAACTTCAATATAATAGGCAATGTCAGATAAATATTACAATTGCTCCTATCATCTTTTCAATGGTACTGCTCAGATTATGCCAGCTATTAAATTCTACAACAAAGTAAATTACATGGGTCAGAATAACTTTTAGTGCAAATTGTTGTCACAATGAAATTAGTTGCACACACACAAATATACGAGAGACTTTTCAACTGCTATCTCAGGACTCCAACTAAACATCTTACAAGTATTTCGGAAAAAAAAATCGGAGGTATTAATTTGAACGTTTAATAAATGCTCAATAACGAAGTTGCTACAAATTTATAATTATAGGGTAAACCGGACTAAATTTTGTTTTGAAAATATTAAAACCAAATGAAGTAAACCGATGGATCAATTTTATTTATAAATTAACAAAGGGCACAAATGTGGATTTTATGATTTAACTAAAATGTGTTCCAAATGCCGACCATCTAGCCCATAGCACTCTGGTACGTAAATTTAGGAATACCCGCCGGCACATGTCAAGTAGAATGTTATTAATGGTATGCCGTATATGGTTCTTTAACTGCTCAGTATTGGCGGGCGAATCGGTGTAGAAGACATCCTTAAATATTTCCACAAAAAAAAAGTCTAATTGTGAGGTACGGGGATCCTGGGTGGTTAAGATATCACCAAATCTCGAAATGATAGTGCATGAAAACAATTCATATGTAGTGTCCATTGAAAAACGTCGCCTTGCCGCTGTGTACAAATGGTTAGCTTTAAAAAACACTTGATTATGAATGCGCGCTGCCTATCCGACCAGTTTTCCATGTTTACTGCTAATCGGTAAACGTTGGCTACCAGCCGGCGGCGCAACCCCGCCGACAATTTTTATGGTTTTCACACAAAGCATACTTCAAAACTGAAATTTACTCTGGATTACCCTGTAGATTACTGTGGTTTGTATATTGTAACGACGCTGACGTGCCACCTTATAATATACATTTATATCATGTAGGTATTCATAATTCTCAAAGAAATCTACGAAGTTTTATACCTACAAGCTTCATTACTTTCCCCATCTTTGAACTTGAACAAACTTTCATTTTCTTTTCAAGTACTTTCTACAAGTTATGAACAAAAATGAATTAAGAGTAATGGATATGGTTGCTATTGTTGTTCAAAATTAATGGGATATTTTTTCCGAGAATTGCGTACCAAACGGCGACGTTAAATCTTCACACAATAAGTGGCTTCTAATTTTACTCTGAAACTTAAAACTTCGAACAATGTTCATGTATTATAACAAGCTGTACGAAAGATGAGGAATACAAAAGCATTAAAGGAGTGGGTATCGTGTCTGAGCAAAACCGTTCGTGCACCCGACAAACTTTAAAATTTAATGGGGATTCTTTTACCTTGAAGCGTTTAGGAAAATGCAGATTTGTACGAGATTATCACTCCCAAGGCGATTTAAGTACTCAACTGTGCTCGTAGAAATTTCATATTCTGGTTTTGTTTGCAAATTATCGCTTTTTCACATAGAAGCTGTCACTGTATACCGATGCTAAGGTATGGGGTAAAATCCTCAGATTAATACTTTATAGCTTACATTTGTGTTTGATCTTATAATATTCTAAATTTATGGGTTATATATGTAAATATCCTCATACATAAATGCAAAATTAGAACACTTCAACTTGAACTTTCTTCAAAAAATAAACCATTTTTGTTCGGTCTAACATCGTTTCTTCTGAAAAACAGTGGAGAGGGCGGTAGACAATTACATCAGGACAGATATCTTGGAGCGGATGCCACTACACCCCCATCAGCACGCGGTCCCGATGGGCAAATCCACTGAAACTACATTAGTGGAGCTAACAGATTAGATCCCAGAGGCACTCATGACGAAAGAGACTGTAGTGTGCGCCTTTCTAGATATAAAAGGCGCTTTTGACAACACTCTGCACAAGATTGCCAAGAAAGCATTAACCAAGCGAGAGGTGACGATACGCCGCGACGTCCAGATGGTTGTCGCACCTGCTCTCTACCAGGACAGTGGAGACGGAGGTGGGAAATGAAACTATCTCTATTTCTACGACCAAAGGATGTCGACAAGCGAGAGTTACCTCCCCACTCATGTGGAGCTTAACAATAGACGAACTCCTATGCAACTTGACCAAACTAGGCATTCATTGTCAAGGATATGCCGACGACATAGTCATGTATGCAAGGGGAAAGTTTGAGAACACCCTCTGCGATATAGTTCAAAGAAGACTTACTACTACGAAAAGGTGGTGCCAATCAGTGGGCCTAAATATAAACCCCATTAAGACCACCCTTATAGCATTTACAAGAAAAAAAAGATATTAAGTCTCAAAACCATAAGAACTGATGGGCGAGACATAAATTGGAAGGAGATGAAATATCTAGGCCTTATTCTAACTTCCGTGGAACAAGCATGAGCTTGAAGCAGCGAACAAAGCAAAAAAGGCCTTAATGATCTGTAGAAACTTTGCATGAAATAATTGGGGTTGTAACCCAAAAATATTGTTCTGGAAGTATACAGCAATAGTGAGACCAATTATTACTAATGGAGCAGTGGCCTGGAACAAAAGAACTAACCCGGCCAGTACGAGGGCTAATCTTGCTAAAGTGTAAAGATTAGCATGTATATGCATAATCGGGGCAATGGGAATCTTTCCTACAGCAGCCGGTGAAGTGGTCTTAAACCTTGCTCCTCTCCACATCTTAGTAGAAAGCACAGCCACAGGACCACATGCAGAATGGTAGGGGAAGGATTGGCTAGGCATACGCCTCAGCCCCCTAAAGTCGAAGAAACCTGTGACATGACCCGAGATGATCTGCTAAGGAGGTTCAGTTTTGATTTGTCATAGTCAAGCGGCCATCAGAGTGCTGACCTCTAGTGTTATCAACTACAAAAAGCTTTGGGGGTTCTGGGACACACCGGAGTGAAGGGGAACAAAATAACAGTTATTCTCGTTAATAAGGGAGCCAGAACACCTTTTGTGGAGCCTGAACCTTTTTACGTGTAATACTGGAGAAGCTCAAATGGAAACTAGAGCAGAAAAAATCCAAATACTGGAGAATCTCCACAGTATGAGGCAAGCTAAAACTCTTCGCCGGGAGCATACAACAAAAAGAGATCCTCAGAATGCATTAAACTCAGCAAAACTAATAGTCGTATATTGACAGGGATCCTCTCAGGCCATTGCAAACTGAACCGACACCTAAACAGGCTAAGCAGGATGCCGAATGTAGATTTTGCGAGGAAGAGGATGAATCATCAATCCATCTACTCCCAAACTGTTCTGCACTGCGCCGCTCAAGGGCCTTGCACCTAGGAGCACATGAACTTCAAGAGGCAGAACTACCTAATCTGAGGTTTTCAATATCCTGCACGTTTTAAAAGGAATGGAACTAATTGGCCAGCTGTAAACACTGCGATAATGGTGGATACAATAGATCTTTCAGATCGCAGTGTATCATCACCCCAATATCATAAACACATACATACATATCCTGTTTTGTTTAAGAGTAATAGCATAAATTATTAAAGATTTTATATTATTCTTCCTCCTATTACGCAGTGTCATCAAAATGCTGGAATCTAACACATTTTAATATTGAATTCTAAAGCAACCGTGGCATGTATTACACCTGGTTTGCAACTTTATATAAATAAATGACGGAAAATCATCTAGTCGCTATTATGTTCATTGTTTGAATGCTATTTAGATCAAAATATAAATATTGAGATTAAATTTCGATACAATGTATATTTTAATTAAGCGCCGAACTTCCACTAAACTTGAAAATGGGGTAAAGTGGTAAAGACTTTATTTCAACTTTCAAGTAATATATCGGCATATTATGTTTTCTTCTTGCAAAAAAGAGCTTTGTAAAAATCAATTATGGTAAAACAGTGTTCTGTAATATTAGCAGTCAATAGACTGCCCCAGACCATTAATTAGCCACGACTCTCTTCTATGGTTGTTTAGCTTTTATTAATTTCAATCTTTATAATTTCAGTGAGCTCTCACTGGTATTGCCTCATTTCAAGACAATAAACTCGCCTCTATATATTATTCACAAAAGTATGCTACCTTTTGCGTCTATTTATTAATGAACTTTCTCAGAAACTCAGCAAATAACGTCCATATTATACAACGTTTTTCTAATTTCGAGTAAAAATTCTTAATACGTTTTTGTTTAGCTTCATTCCGCCTTTTACAAGCGTTTAGTAAAGTTGTAGTATACGGTCGTTGTATGGGTACTGTTGAAGATTTTAGCATTCTATATATCATGTATCACACAAAAGACTATAACTCTATACTTGCGTTTAAATCTCAGATTTAAATCTCAGCAATAAATTCAACGCCATTTTGGTTTCGAAGCTCTTCGAAATCAGTGAATTATTATGAAAAAGTTCTTGATGAAATTCAAAATTGCTCTCATTGAGTCAAAAAATTAAAGGGTATGTGTTTACCTACTGTGAAACTGTCTGACGCAGATAGTATTCAAGTGATTACTGACAATGCAGTATCTTTTCACTGAAATCAGTAATACAAGTTCTTATATAGAACAAAACAATTATAAATATGTCTCCATAGGTTAAGAGACTAGTTGATGAATTAAAAAATTGTACTTAAAAGTACTGCATATCCGAAAACAGTTGATTCGTTTAATGTTCGGTGCCGGTTCTACTACTATAAAAACTTTACTGAATCTTATTACACATATTAAAACTTATGACAGTAATATACTTCCATGTATTTTTTCTTGTTTATTTGTATTTGCTTTATCTGATTGTAGGTAGTATAAAGTATATTACAGTAATAGAAATATCTACCACCTACACTTCAAAATCACTAAGTGCATAGTTTTCAGAATACTAAAAATAAAGCGAAATTTCTTGAAGTAGTTTTCAACAACTTCTTCATTACCAATTCTCACTGTACTCGAAAAAGAAACAGAACTTAACCCCCTTTTCTAGCACATTGCTTTCTACAGTTTTGTTTTTCTTTCGTCAAATCTCTTGCTTTCGCTACTTCACTTATATGTATGTCGTTCCGTTTCGAAGATGGTGAAAGGACTAGTATACTTAAATTTCTGCAAAAAGAACGATATACAAACAACGCGGCGCGGCGTCCCAGGAAGTTTGACACAAGAGCAAGTGGTACAGTTCTTAAAGGACCCAAATTTGTACGAAGCATATTAAGTACAGAACACTGACATATGCGCATAGAACTGTGATGAAAACGGGAAATGTTAAATTGAGTTATTAAAATGGAGAACCCAGCCACCCAGTGGAATTTTGTTTACGGCCAATGAACAAATTTTATGAGGTCTCCCTGTGGAGCGGTAGTTGTAGTACTTGTAATGTGTCGGGCTCCTTTAATTAATTTCTCCTGTGCTATTTCATATATGAATTGATTGCAACTTTGTAGTTTCAAGATCTAATGAAATTGATGAGAAACTTTACTAGATGTAATTTTGCCGCTTAGATTTTATTTGTATTTCAACTGCATTAGTATAATTACCATTAATTTGCAAACCGTCTCCCAATTACGATATAAACTCTTATGAAGACAAGTTTCCTAAGAACAATATTTAAGAACTAAAAACGAACACAGAGCAAAATTTTATAATCATATGGAAATTTCATTCCCTAAACCGTAGAATTCCAGTAGGCTATGTAAGAGGCAAGAGAACTTTTAATTCTACCCTGGTTTACACGTCGAGTTATGTGACCTTCTGGTACCCCTTCCCCTCCCCCCATCCTGCCAGATGCTTCCTTTCTTCCCGAAGAAGCCACTTACATTAGTGGCGAAACGTCAAGTTTTTTATTGTATATCTTGTGCATTTTATTGTACTGTATATATTTTACTGACCATGACACAGTCACCACCCGAAAACCCTCATAATAGAGACTCGGACCGTGGAAGCCTTTGATATCATTTTTTTCAATGTCTCTAATAGTTTTGGAGATATTAAAGTAAGTAAATAGTGTCGTCGATAGTGTTCTATCTCCCGAAAATGGGCGATTAGCAGCTCAGAAAGTTGCGGTTATTTTTCATCTAATGGATCTTTACAGCCACGTCATTATTTAATGACACAAGCAAGAATTGTCGGTTAATCAAGCTATCCTTATTTAATAGCGGTGTCGAATATTCAAGCACGGAAAATACGTATATTTGCAATACAAATCATCTTTAGACTACTGTATTAATCAATTGTCAGTGTGTATTTATTGTCCTGTCAATTTTTGCGTGTATTTTGTGTCATATTTCTTCTTTTCGTTCCATTTTAACATACTTTTATTCGTATAGTATTTTACAAGAGTAATTGTTTTTTCAGAACACAGATAGGTGTGAATTTGTGTGCTGTAAGGTAAGGCACATTCAGACAATTTATCAAATAGAGGTTATGTAACTTTATTTTAGATAATGGGTGGAAGACGTTTGAATTCTCAGGCACAAGAACTTGGTAGTTTTTGATTTTGGAGTATTTCGTTCTGTGTACAACATGTATAAAGAAAGTAGTAATTTATATTTATTCAATATTGTTCTATTTTTTACAAAAGTAATGTGTTAGGAAAACATCTTACATTGTAATTTTTAAAAGATCAGTGTAAGACCAAGGATATTGTATCTTTATCTAGACAACCCTTAGCCACTTTGCTGAAGGATGTTGGATTTAGATTTCGCAAAGAAGACAACAGGCGTGCCGAAGTTGAGAGACATTATGTTGCATTAATGAGAAGTGTGTTTCTCAAAAAGTATATGGATAATTTAGTATCAAGTAGCCCAGACCGGTAGCGTTTTTGGATGAGACTTGGCTTTAGGAAATAAAAAGAAAATCTTGGCAAGATGATTCTATCGAAAGTGTTCGCAAGCCAGAGGGTTATGATAGTAAACGTTTTATTACCCTTCATGCTGGAACTGAAAATGGGCTTATCAGTGGTGCGAGTTTAACTTTTGCCTCAAACAATAAACTGGCAGATTACCATGCACTGATGAATAGCACAAAATTTGGAGAATGGGTAACAACACAGCTTCCTCCGAATATACCAGATAAATTTCTTATTTTAATAGATAATGCTCCGTACCATAGCATCGTGATAAATAGAGTGCTAAATAAAGCAATGTTAATTTTTCAACCGATTTAACACAATATCAAATGCTGGATTTGGTAAAAAAAAATAAGCCTGAGAAGAAGTACGCTATCGATGAAGTAATAAAAGCTCATGGCCATGATATGTTGGGGTTACCACCAAATCACTGTGATTTTAATACTATCAAAGTAATTTGGGCTTCCGCAAGGGCTTATTGTGATAAGCATATTGGCAGGAACGGTTACCAAGATGAGAATATTTTTACTATGTGGAGCGAAGTATTAGAACACGGTTGCCAAAATACCTGGGAAAATTGTGTAAGGCACACAAATAAACTAATTAGGGATTGATATTAACGGGAGAAGCATCTGGCACATATTGAATTTGACCACATCATTATAAATCCTTGAGAATCTTCAACTTCGTTATGTCATATTTATTATCAAATCGGGTATAAAAAAGAATCGATTTTCACAAAAATCGGATATAAAAAACAATCTATTTGCAAAAGAAAATCGAGTATTCAAAAATCGATTCAAAAAATCGATCTTTAGAAATAAAATAATCGATTTTTCCAATAATCGATTAAAAATCGGCATCCTAATATTGACCAAATTATCGATAGTTAAATTATCAGATACTATATTACTTTGTTTTTTTTTATCGAAACTTTTTTAAATAAATCGCAGATGTAAGTGGCATAAATCAACTGACAACAAATAGTAACACGTACGAAAAACTTCAAATAATTTCTTTATATATAAACAATTATTTTCTTAGGCTGTGATCTAGGTCTCCGGCAACTAACCTTGATTTTTGAAATTCGGGAACTTGGACAGGCTGGCTAGGGATATGGCAAGTAACCGGGTTCGATCTGGACTCGAGACAGGTGTGGGCAGGACATCGGCGTGGTTTCTTCGGTAAGGTGGTTTTATATCAAAGACGTAAATAATTTCATTTTTCTTATAGGTTATGTCGATGTCAACTTGGATAAATTTTATGGTTATGTTTTACAAAATCAGAGGAGAAATTTAACGTGTTCACGCCCTGACTCAACTAGTTTTGTTTTTCTCGGCGTTTTTCCATTCAAGTCCGAAATTCAGGTACTCCATTGGTGGAAATTTTGATGTCCCAGCTCGAACAATTGACAATCAAATATTAATTAAAAATACATTAAATTAAATTATGAATCTCTTTTTTTGAATACAGAAATGGATATGAAATTCGTTTTCCTTGCATGCCAATTAGTAGAAATCCTCAGTTTTGTAAATTAAATATATTTCCTTTAGTTTCGTCATGCCTAACGATGCCACTGTAATTTCGAAGAATAGACGGAGGTTTTCTTGAAATTAATGAATGGATTATTTTCCTGGCTGTGTCCTGATTCTATCCAGATATAATACTTTTACTGGGCAATGTTATTTTAGTTTGTGAAAAAGATATTGAAATTGATTTACGCTCTACGTCAAATGTCAACCGTATCCGAATCATTCTTTCTTTTACAGGTAAATAATACAGTAAGGGATGCACTACTTAAACGAAACTATGTACATTTATTTTATACTTGCTGATTTACATCCATTACTTTTATTCCTCGACAAAATTCGTTAAAAAATAAGCAAGTTTTCTTCGCAACTAGGATATCTGTCTCGGATTTGTGAATTATTTCAAAATTTGGAATTTCAAAATATTGACAACGTTATTTAAAAGGTGAGGTGAAGTTTTATTATTATTATACCTTAATGTTTAAAATGAATCATGACAATAATATTAGTTTATATAGTACGGATAACTGCAATGAATAGTTTTTTAATGTACAGAGCCTGGAATAAGCCATTCTTGAAATACAATAAAACAAACTGTCATCCTACAGTTTGTTTTATTTAATATGTATTAAATAATAGAGTGAGCAACGCTAACTATGTAGTACATAATGCATAAATATGGAGATCTCCTTGTAATTCTTAGATATTTATATTTGTATCACTTCAAACTGAAGTTATACTACTAATCTTATAAGCATAAAACAATCAAGTATTATAGCGACACAATCGTTCATATCCTATTTCCAGATCACTAATTGGTTATAGCATACAAACGGTACCTATAGAAGTCACAAACTTATGTCTGTTGTGTTCCTAATATTCCCTACAGGTAAATAATTGTATGCATTAGCACCTACTTGATTATATAAATATTTGCGTGTCGTCTAGCTTGCATACCATTAATACTCATTACATGCACAGCTTCTGATCTATCTATAAATATTACCTGCATATGTAGATCAACTTTTGATTATAAAATGTGCATACGTTAATATGCATGGAACGAACTAATTATAGAAATATGAATTGTTAGTCTTGAACGAAAATGTGTTATTATACCGCAAGCAGCATAGAAAGCGACACCGCATGTATGTATGTATGTACATACATAATATGTATGTAGATGAAGTGCAGATGTATGTTTATCAGATTTGATATAAAAATGGTACCAATGCAGATTTCTTAATATCAAAGGTTGCAAATAAATTATCCGTCTTACAGTTCATAAATTAATTATATATTTTAAGCAATGATACATGTAGGTCAAACTTTCCGTATTAGTGTAAATAACTATAATTACATACTTCTTGACTTGCATTTCATATCGCAATCCCTTTTTAATTGATTAATATTGATTATTTATTAATTTATGTATTCAAAAAGTATCTACCTTTGTGAATTGAAGCTGGCATAATTGCTAATCAAAACGCTGTATATTTCCAAATCTATAAACTTAATCTAATGAAAAAAATTAATTTTATACGTACTGTCATGGTTCATCTCATCACACACACACATGCACACATTTATATTTATCCCAGTCGAAGAAACTTGAGGGCGCTGTAGATTCAACAAGAGATTCTGTACATACACTTTACATTACACACTCAAGACGCCCCGAGCAAAATCAAAATTTAATAATTTTTGTTTTTTAATAATTTTATATTAATTATTAAAATTAAATTTAATCATTTCATTTCTTTTTTCAAACAAGCATTATAAAATAAAGCTAAAGTTAACATTTCCTCACTTTGAATCATTTCCTAATTCCTTTTTCGTGAATAGTTTGTACAAACTTGAAGTTTCATCGGTAAAACATTAATATAAAACATTAATAGGAGTCACCTCTACGAAGTGATACAAAATATCAACATTGGTGTAATATTTTAAAATGTATTGTTAATAAATTATACAGGGTGCGGCAGAAAGGATTTTACATTTTAATTTTGCTATAAACTTTTATTTATATTAA
>SMLS01065862.1:0-15841 GCA_004785975.1 Popillia japonica | reverse complement strand
TTGCGTGTGAAGGAGAGAAAATTACATTTATCTGTGTTAAGATGTAGATTATTCAATTTACACCAACTGAAAAGTATGTTGATGTTGTTTTGTAGATCTTGCATGTCATTCTGGCCAGAAATGCTGGAAAATAATTTAATATCATCGGCATATGCAAGAACAGGGCACGAAAAAGATTGCAGTAGGTCATTGATAAAAGTAATAAATAATAGTGGCCCAAGGTTAGAGCCTTGGGGAACTCCGCTAATAGAAATATACCGGAAAGAGGCAAAGCCATTATAGAAGACGTAATTCGGTCTATTAGTTAGGTATGATTTAAGTAACCTGCAGAGTCCAAGAGAACAACCAAGAGCGTCTAATTTACGTAGCAGTAAGCCGTGATCTACTGTGTCAAAGGCGCGTGAAAAATCAGTAAAAATAACATCTACCTGCCCCTGGCGGTCCAAATTTTCACTTATGTATTGTGTGAAACAAGCTAAATTGGTTACTGTGGAACGACCAGTCATAAAACCATGTTGAGATGGTGCTATATAATATTTGATGTTGTCATAAATTGTGTCATACAGAACCTGCTCAAAAACTTTAGCAAAATTGTTGAGGATAGATATCGGCCTATAATTTTCTATTTGGGATTTATCGCCTTTTTTGAAAATAGGTACTACACGGGCGCATTTCCATTTGTCTGGAAAAGTAAATGTTTTAATAGCTAAGTTGATAAGTTTGGAGAGAGGTAACGCAAGAGCACCTCGTAGATTTCTTATTATAAAGCTAGGCACATTATCCTCTCCAGCAGTGCATTTATTTGGAAATTTTGCCATAATGTTTAACAGAACATCTACGGTGACTGGTGCAACTGTAAATGACGGCAATTGCAGCAATGACTTTGGCTCATTCAACACACCACTACTAGCGTAGGCATTAAAAAAGGATTTGGCGAATGAATTTACAATTTCTTGTGGATCTTCAATGGGATTTCCATCACTTAACATTTTTCCAGGAATGCGCGAGGTACCATGTCGACTTCGAATAAAAGACCATAAGTGCTTTGGTTCTGTTTGAATCATTTCTTCCACTTTAGATAAGTATGATTTATAGCTGTTTGCCATTAACTCTTTCGTCAATGCCCTAAGTCTGCTAAATTCTCGATAATAAACAATGCTTTTCGTACGCTTCCATTTTTTCCTGTAATTTTCTTTTGTTTTTAAGTTTTGTTGGATTTCATGCGTAAACCATGGAGGATAACGCGATTTCATGGGATAATATCTTGGAATAGCTGAGTTGAAAATATCGTCTAACATATCATAAAAGCATTGCAGTGCACTATTAACGTTTTCATATTCATCCAAAAAACTCCAATCAATTTCACACAAATTGTGGTATAATCTATTGGTGTCAGCTCTACGGAAGTTATAGCGCGCATCTCCATTTACAGGGAACAAAGCCTGTCCAGGTGTACCCGTAATATCAAATGTTATACAGAGAGCAGGATGATACTGATCTTCTGGTACAAGAGGATGATCATCTTTGGTAACGTCCACAGTGGTGTCTAGATTGGCAAACACCAAATCAAGTAGCCGACCATCCACATTTAATATACCATTAAACTGAGTTAACTGAGTGGAATCACAGAAATTAAGCAGAAAAGGAATTGAAGAATTGGGAGTGTTGTTGTTAACATGGTCGAATGGCGCCATCTAGCGACAAAGCCGTTTAAAATGGATTATGCAGTGCACTGTAATTATGATATATGGATGGTTCGCGTGTTTTACTGGAGACATTCTAGAGAGGGCGTTCTAGAACAGTCTAGTTTAGTGTAGAGAATTCTAGAAGCTATATTGTATGTATATAAGGGTGACAATCTCGTATGCGGGACAGTCTTGAACTAGCGCGTAATTAGAACGGACGCTGTGAATATAAATACGAAACGTGCATATAAATTTGTGTTAGTTGAAATAAATAGTTTAATTAGTGTTCTACGTTACCAAGTAATTCTTAAGTGTTAAATTAGTTTAAATAAATACTTCTGTTAAAATATTATCGCCTGAAGATTATTTAAAAACCCTAAAACGTAACAATATGATCTAGGTTCGTTACATATTTCTACAATTTTGCCATGATTACCAATGGCAATTTTCTGCCACGGGCGGGTCGTTATTTCATCTTTCAAAAACGTTTCTTTTCTGTTTGTACGGTTTTCGACGTATAAGGGACAGTTCCGCACTAGGTTCTCGATTTGTGATGATAACCCTAACCACCAAACACTCGACTTTGCGCGATCTCGACATTTTACCATCCCCAAATGCCCTGTATGGATAAAATTTAAACATGTTAATTTTAAATTTTCTGGTATTACTATACGATTGTTTTTCAAAACTAAATTTTCTGCTAAAGAAATTTCGTGCCTAATCGGACAGTATGGTAATAACTCAATTGGCAATCAGACTGTACTCTTTTATCTTCTGGATTATTGGATCTTTAACTTGGTTATCCATAATTTCTTTAAGAAAATTATCTTTTACTGGTAGATACTTTACTATGGTATTGACATAACTATCTACTTCTGAACGTAATTCGTCATATTTCGGGAAAGAATTTTCTAACGGACTTCTGCTTAGCGTATCAGGTACCGCTAATTTTTTCCCTGGACTATAAATAACGTCATACCGATACCGCATAAGACGCATCTGAAACCTTTGTAATCTCGGTGTGAGATCATCTAAATTTTTGCTCATAAGTATTTGGATAAGTGGTTTATGATCGGTTTCGAAAATCAAGGTTGTTACGCCGGTAATATATTCTGAAAATTATTCGGCTGCCCAAGTGATCGCCAGCGCTTCTTTCTCTATTAGTGCGTAACGTTTCTCTACGTCACTCAATAATCGTGATGCAAACATAACTATTTAACGGGAGCCATCCTTAGCTTCTTGCATTAACGCCCCGCCTAAGCCATACCAGCTTGCATCTGCACTAACTATAATTGTTTTGTTGGCATCAAAAAATGCTAAGTTAGGGGTTTGTTCCAATAAACATTTGATTTTGGTAAAAGATTGTTCTTGAGCTGGTCCCCATAAAAATACACAATACAAAAAATTTTTCAAGAAAGACGTTAACGGTTCTAATATTGACGATTTGTTTTTAATATATTTACCCGCAAAATTTATCATTCCCAACAACCGTTAGCAGCTCAGTTTTATTATTAGGATTAGGAAATTTTCTAATAGCTAAGACTCTCTCAGGATCGATTGAAATTCCTTGCCCAGAAACGACGTGACCCAGGTATTTTACCTCTTCAACAGCGAATTGACATTTTTGTTTATTTAAGGTTAGCCCTTCTTTATGAATTCTTTCCAGAACCGATTTTAAAATCTCGCCGTGTTCCTCAATGGAAGATGCATGTATTAAAATGTCATCCATGTGGCATACTACACCTTGTAAATCTGACAATATTTTCATAAAATTCATTGCAAAATATTCGGGTGCGCAACTAATACCGAAGGGCAATCTTTTGAAATAAAACCTGCCAAAGGGGGTTATGAATGTAGTTAATAACCGACTGGATTCAGATAATTTAATCTGGTAGAAACCACTAGAGGCTTCTAATTTTGAAAAATACTTTGAACCACTTAATTGTCCTATGTATGTTCGATTTTAGGAAGAGGGAAGTATGATCTTAATACATTTTCATTAAGTTTCTTGTAATCACAGCAGAGACGTACTGTATCTCCTTTGGGCACACATACTATCGGGCTCAGTTGGAGTATTTACCGATTCAATTATATCTAATTCAGTTCTTAATTTTGGTCTTAATGGTAAAGATACTGTTCTAGGTACTGATTGAACAAAAGGTTTAGCATTCTCTTTTAAGTTTATTGACATTTCCGTATTAAATTTACCTAACTCATCAAATATTCCGGGATATTGTTCTGACCTATCCTCATTTTTATTTACATTTTGAATAGTATTGCGAAATTGTAAAGCTTTTCATTTAATATACCTGCTCTACCTAGAATCGGCATTTGTAGCTTGTCAATAATATAAACATAATTATTGTAGACATTACTTAGTAAAGTTAATTAAATTTTTATCTTGGCTGAGACCTTTAAAACTGTGTTATCAGGACCGACTAATTTTTTGTTACACTCCTTAACACTACTTCTTAGACTACTAGGCAAAGTTTCACTAGGCATGCATGAAATATCAGCACCGGTATCTATTAAACAAGCTATTTTATGACTATTATTAATCATCAGATCGACAAACCACTGATTTTTCCTATTACTGTAAATTTGACCAATAAAAATTTCGTCGTTAGCGTCTATAAAATTCTCGTTGTTTATCTCACTTACCACCATAACGCATCATCTACCTTAGCTCCGCTATCTATTGCACGTACCGTCTTCTTCTTTCCGCACACTGCACTCCAGTGTCCTTTCTTCTTACAGGTTCTACAAAAACTTTCTGTTGCTGGACATTTTTCTCGGTTGTGCACAGCTTCCAGGCCACACCACTTGCATTTCCCCGAAGTTTTCGGTTGCGGCTTGGTATTGTACTTTTTTCCGTTGCTTAGTTTGGTTTTCTGTGACACAGCAGCAACTCCTTTGTAATCTTGTCTTAGGATTTTGTTTCTGGAATCTTGCAGCTCTGCTTGACGTACCATTAGTATAGCATCTTTCAAGGTCAATTGACTTAATAACTGCATCCGTTCACTAACCTTTAAGGCCTTTAAGTCTGAAATGCCAACTACTATGCGGTCTCTTATCAATTCATCTTTTAGATTACCATAGTCACAATGCTCAGCAAGGCTATGTAAACTGGTTATGAAGGTGTCGACTGTCTCTCCTGGACGTTGAACTCTTGTGTTGAACTTAAAGCCTTCGAAAATGACGTTGCGCTGTGACTCAAAATGGTTATCAAACCTTTCCATTACGCTACGATATGTTAGGTCAGTTAATTTAAGGTTGAATTGTAAAAATATTTCTTCACCTTCGTTTCCCATGAGGTACATTAACATATCGACATATCGATAAGTGTGGATACGTAAAATGGTTAAGAAAACTGGGAAGGGTTTGAAAAAGAAGGTAATAAAAAAAGGTAAGGGTATGTTAAATACTTTAATAAATAAGCTTCCATTCGAATTACATATCCCTGGTTATAATTATTGCGGTCCTGGAACAAAATTAATTAAGCGGGTGGAAAGAGGGGATATAGGAGTAAATGTGCTAGATGAAGCGTGTAAAGAACATGACATAAGTTATTCGGAATCGGGAGAGTTATCGAGGCTACATGCTACTGACGAGGAGGTTATACAGGCTGTCCGCGATATACAAAGCATGCTTTTAAGGGATGATAGCTACAACGATTTAGAAACAAAAACATACATATAATAGACCTTGGGTCTATCTGTAAGCGTAAACGAGAAAAAAAAATATTTCTAAAAAACCTTAGTTGGCCAAACTGTACAAGAAAATTCATCCATATTGCTTCTTAAATAACCAAAAAACCATATCAACAATTTAGGGTTGAAAATCACTGAAAACAACGATGAAAACGAATTATTTAATACTTTGAAATTGAAGCGTGGTGTCATTTCTCTTACACCATACTGTATACGTATTCAATGGAAGCACAGATGCAAGCCAAGCATCATATGTTAATACGACCTTGTACTACATTAGACAATTGTATCGTGCGAAGTCAATGGCCATACGTTTTAAAAATAAAGGTACCTTTGCGTTTTTTTAAATAATGTTGAATAATGAGAAAAGACTTGTTAAGTGGTTGGGAATGGATAGTTCACACAATTCTTGGATCTCAAAGAATAATATTTTGTAAAAGACGATTCTATTATTTTACCACCATACTCATCTTTCATTTTGCCTAGTCGATGTAAACTGCATGGGATTTTGTAAATATTGTCTTCGGAAAAATTAGATGTCTTGATAGAAATTACTATTGCTAACGGATAGTATGAGGGAGTCTGTATCAGTGTATAACAAAGAGACATTTCTACTATACAAAGGTTTGAGATAATCGTAAAAGAAATTATATATAACCATCTTGGCCACTTCTAATATTGAAAATCCTACGTATACCGGTTTATTATATGTTATGCGAACCAATGCTAATTCTATTGCTACAAGGGTGTCACAAAACACTTTGGAAGATTTGACGTTAGGTCTTGTTATGTATGCCATTTGTAGTATTGTTTACCGAATTCATTTGCCACTTCATTACGTTTCTCAGTGTTAAAATCAATATAATTTTTAAACCAATGAGTTTGTCGAAATTTAATTCCTCGACGAATGTTAAGTAATTGTAACTCATGCTATAAACACTGTTTTAACGTTAAATAATGTATTATATAATTTGTTTTTTCTCATTAAATTCGGAATTAATTCAGAGTATTTCGATGTTGGTGTAATTTTATTCTCTGGACAGAAGGAAAAATTGTTATGCGTATCATGCATATGTTGGGGATATTCTAAATCGACCTCGAAAACGTATCCAATATCACCATCATCTGGTATGCCAGCTATATCAATACTATTCATTTCCTCCACTGTTAACCACTGAAATTGATCAATTGGCAATTTGAAAGTCATAGGATACCCATATAAGTTGGTCGCATGTAGATAAGTAATCCATTTTTCAGATTTTGTAACATCAAAGTTTGGCACATACCTATCTGTTATTTGCAAATTCCAGTCGTTTGCTACACATACTTACACCACCACATGTACCCATCTTAAAGAAATGCAGCATGTCTATATCTGTAAGTAATTCTAATTTAACACCCGTCATTCGTAACATCGCATCCCAACTGAGTCCTGGGGCGGCCTTGGATCTAATTTGTAGTTTTCCATGCACAAATCTCCAAAATTTTCAAAAATATCGGCTAATAATAGAACATCGGATTTAATATAAATATCACTGTACCTACTCTCCTAAAGTTGTACACTCAAACACCTCCCAAACCCTTTTAGCTCGAGAGTAGTCCTCAGCGCTTATATGACTATCGGAAATTATGTCATAAAAGTCTTCCTTTCTTGGAAGTGTTTTTTCAAGTAAACGATCATTTGAAGCTATAAACGGATACGGGAACACTTTTCTGACGAATTAATTCAAGTTTTTCATAACTAAAAAATCTTATCGTTTCGCGAAATTGTTGTGTATCGAGATATGATGCCAACTTTTCTTTGACGAGCTCATAAATTTAAAAGAATCTATAAATTTCAATTTATAAAACACTTTCCATTAAGGTTACATATTATATGTGCAGGACCTCGGTACGCACCAGTTTGATGATTGTGGTCACAAACTTTTTCATCTTCAATTAATTATTCACAAATATGACAGATGCTTGTTTCCTCAAAATGTCTTTTTTGTTCATCGGTTAGTGGCATCATTTCAACTACTTTACTTAAATAGTCATTATACATCCATATCATTTCTCATGAATCAACCCTCACAGATATACTTTTGATGTGTTGACAATGATCTTTGTGAAGATACCAGTCTTGATAAATTCTTTATCCAGCAATAATGAGCCCCTCATCATCATCGGAAATTAACAATAAATTTATGTGTACCTGTCGTTTTTGTTTGGAATAATGTAACGGGCCTACAACTTCGTATATCACTTTATTATAACTAACTTGCTTTTCCAACCCATAAACATTTACCGAAATACTAGTGTTTTTTTCTTCAAATTTTGAGATATTTTTTATCTTACTGGAAACATCATTTCAACTTCTTCACTTCCTTCACACTCTTCTATGACTTCAGTTTCCCTGAAGTGATTTAAATACTCTTCCATTTTGAAAACCTCATCGTCCACATAATTCATAAAATCATCAAAAGTAAGTAATTCGCCACCGATAACTAATGTCGCTGCGCCAGTTGAATCTATGACATGTAATTCATTTACAACTTCACAACTTTTCCGCCAACACATAGGTACTTAAAAATATTGTCGAATAAATGACAATATAACACGACTCCGCTTTTCGAGCAATTGATTTTTTATATGTTTCTCTCGAAATATATGGTGCCGCTCAAGGTAATTTGGGAGGCACCTCATCGGATGTGGAAGGAAAATGTAAACGGAGTTCGTATGACCTTCAAATGACTCCAACATGACCTTCCAATAACCTTCAAATGATCTTCGAGTGATTTTCAAACGACCTTCAAATGACCTTCCGACGACTTTCTAATGTCCTACGAATAACCTTCCAATGACCTTTAAGTGACCTCCCAATAACCTTTAAATGACCTTCACATAACCTTCATATGACCTTCAAGTGACTTTCATATGATCTTTAAATAACGTTCCAGTGACCTTCAAACAACCTTCAAGTGATCTCCAACTAACCTTCAGGTGACCTTCAAACGATCTTGAAATTAGCTCGAAACGATCTTGAAATGACATCGGAACGACCTTCAAATGACCTTGAATCGCCGTTCGAGTGACATTGAAATGACCTTGGAACGCCCGCGGATTGACTTTCAAATGACCTTGGCACGGGCTTGGGTTGACTTTGGGGTATAACCTTCACATCATTCAGCCAGTTGTGGAACCTTCCAAATGACCTTGACATGACCTTAGGATTGGTCAAGATCATTTGTGAGGTTCCTCAACCGGCTGAAACCCCCTACTCATATCAATAGACAAAAACGGTGAGATGCCTCTCTATAGCGCTCCTTTTCTAATACGTATTGTATTCTACAATTAAACAGTCCATGCTTTTGTACTCTCTGTACGCATGGACGAAATTTGCTTAACGACAAAACCGATATAGTGACAGGAGGGCAGGCTGTACCGCTAGAAACCGGACATAAGTAAAGTCCGTCAGTGGTTTATTCTTTAGCTAAATAATCTTAATAATATACAGTTTCTAATGCCTTGGTACATCAAAAACTTATGCATGAAGGTATAACGCGATTTGTGACAAGCAACAACAAATTTTTCAATGAACAATAGTTTGAAACAATTGTTTTGAAAATAGTTTCAAGTTGTTTTTTGTCAAGATTATTTTACCTGCATGAAGTACCCGGCTTCGCCCAGTTCTGTTCAACAAATGGTTTGGTGAATTGGACCAGTGGTGGAACTGTTGATGATGACATCACTCATTGATGGTTTACTGGTAGATTTACCAGTGTCCCATTTAAGAACGTTCCTAATCTCAATGTTGAATTTTTTCTTAGAAGAACGCAGCTTTTTTTTGACTAATTCAACACGTCCGGTTATGTTCAGGTCGTGTGTGAAAACACAACTTCAGGTGAAATATTTTTTACCCACTTCGATATGCATAGGTATATCCAGCAAAACCACTAAAGATTTTTGTCGATGACAAGTTGTTGGAGTTATGGTGCCGTCAAACGATAATAAACAAACGAAGTTTGTTGCAACAGTAATATATCGCTTTGCGTTTAAGAACGCTTTTGATGATACCAATTCAACCGGATGATCCGGTGAAAAGAGAACAGGTCCTCCCTCTCTCCTTTTTTTCCAAATTTCAATATTTTTCTATTGTACGTCATCTCAGCTTGTTTTGTAAAAGAATATTCGAAATTGCCGATGTAATGAAAAAAAAAAAAAACAACCATATCTTTTTCGAAATTAGAAATTGGTTACTTTGTAGCTATATTTTGTATAGTAATTTTCACTATTTCATCAATGGTACAAGTTCCAAAAATACTGAATATTGCAACCATGTACTAATAGAAATACACAGAATAATTCATCGAATAAAGAAAGATTTGGAATTAATTATTTTAATTATCAAATACACTCCGCAAAATAATTATCCCAATACCTGAATTTTTTGAGTATAGGACCATTTAAACGTACTGTTTGCTCTTAAATTGGTCATATGACCTTTTTTGTCGTTGTCAAATTGACAACTAAACGATATGCCAAAAGGCATTCTTTTTATTGCCTGTTTTTTTGATAAGTGCCGATTCGTACAGTAGAGAGCATTTAAAACGTAGTGTTAAAAATATTTGTTAATATGTTGAATTTTTAAGGCCCGTTACGCCGCCTATTACATTTAATATATAGAATAATGTAATGTCAAATGGACAGTATGTCAAATATAAGTTATTGAAAAACGTCGTGTTTAGTTGTAGTAATGAAAGATAGAGAAAGGATTTTAGAAGGAAGAAAAACAAATGGGCTCTATGTGGTAGAAATTGAACAAGATGGAAATTTAGAAAGTCTTATAGTAGAAAATAGAGAAAATGCCACAGAATGGCATAGAAAAATGGGACATATTGCAAATAGTAGCTTAAAGAAGTTGACAAAATTTGCTGATGGGATAAATCTAAACGAAAAAGACTTTAATGCATTAGAAAAGGTTTGTGAGATATGTGTCAAAGCTAAACTTACTAGAAATCCATTCAATACAGAACGTTCAAGAGCAACTAGACCAGTGGAAATAATACACACTGCTGTATGCGGTCCAATTGATCCACCAACATGGAATGGAATAAACTATTTTGTAACGTTTTTAGATGACTACACACATTTCCTTACTGTGTACCCGATTCGGGGAAAATATGAAGTTGCAGAAAAATTGAAGGAATACATTCTTCAAAGCGAATCAAAATGGAATCTTAAGACTCATAAAATTAGATGTGATAACGGCGGAGAGTATACAAATATAAACTTAAAACAATGGTGCAAAAACAGAGGCATTATTCTACACTTTACGATTCCAAATAGTCCTCAAATGAATGGCAAAGCAGAACGAGCGAACAGAACCATATTAGAAAAAGCTCGGGCTTTGATTTTCGATGCAAATCTCAGTAAAAGTTTCTGGGGAGAGGCTATTTATGTAGCCGCTTACCTGTTGAACAGGAACTCAACGGATACAACAGTAAAAACTCCTGTTGAATGTTGGACAGGTAAAAGGCCAAATTTGTCGAATATACAGATTTTTGGATCGACTGCTTATGCGAAAACGTTAGGTCATCTTCGCATCTTCTTGACTTAAGAAATAAAAAATATATATTTGTAGGGTATGCACTCAATGGCTATCGTTTATGGGATGAAACAGCAAAGAGAATTACAGTCCACAGAGATGTAGTGTTTAAAGATTCGAGGAAGGCTTGTGAGAAAACAGAATGGAATACTCCAGTAACATGCAGAATTTTTGAAGAAGATTTAGAATCAAGTGAAGAACAAGAACGGCAACTACATTGTGATTCCTTAAATTATGACGAAATGGAACGAAACGAACCAACAAGAAACCAAATTCAAGATGAACTAATAATTGAGCAAATAAGAGAAGGAAATCAACTTAAAACCAAATATAGAAGAAATATAAAGATGCCTGAACGATGGAAAGACTAAGTGTTAAATAGCGACGAAGAACAAGCTATGTTGCCCTATCATGAGGCAATTACAGGATCAGAAAGAGATAAGTGGACAAAGGCAATCAAGGAAGAAAAAGAATCACTTGATAAAAATCAAACCTGGACATATGTTGACAAAGATGCTAATAAAGACTCTAAGGTCTTGTCAAGCAAGTGGATTTTTAGAGTCAAAGATGATGGACGATATAAAGCCAGACTAGTAATTAAAGGATGCCAACAACGACACGCCATAGACTACAACGAAACTTTTAGTCCAGTTGTAAATGTCACATCTTTAAGAATATTATTTGCTTTAAGCGTATAAGACAAACATAAAAACAGCATTTTTATATGGAGACTTGACAGAGAAAATATTTATGTATGTACCAGAGGGATATGAAAATCTTCAGCTGGAAAATAAAATCTGCAAACTAACGAAGGCGTTGTATGGATTGAAACAAGGTCCATTAAAGTGGAACGAGAGGTTTAGCAAGTTCCTTAGATCAAATGACCTAGAATCGTTGAACAGCGACAGTGTTTATTCAGGAATTAAGGATAAAAAACGTACCCTGTATCTCGCGATCTATGTAGATGATGGTATTATAATTAGCACTTGCCCAGAATAATTGAATCGTTTAATGAAAAACATGAAACAAGAATTCGAAATGACAGTTACGGAAAAACCAAACAAATTTTTAGGGATAGAAATTCAACATGAATCGGGAAGATTAACAATAAGTCAAGAGGAATACACCACTTCGATGTTACAAAATTTTAACATGCAGGATGCGAAACCTGTAAGTACGCCAATGGTATCTGACAAAGTGAATCAAGAAGTAATAGCGAAAGAAGTCAATTATCCCTATAGAGAAGCAATAGGAAGTTGTTGTATTTGACAAATAAAAGAAGACCTGACATCTCATACCCAGTAAATTTTTGCAGTAGAAGAATGGAGAAACCTACAGATCAGAATGTCGCATCTGTAAACCGCCGTTTTCGTTATTTAGTTTCTGCCAAAGATGACAAAGTTATTATAAAACTGATTCTGAAAAATTAGTTGCTTATTGTTACTTAGACTTCGCGGGAGACACCGAAACGCGAAAAAGCACAACGGGTTATATAATATTTCTTAATGGAGGACCAATTTCATGGGGATCAAGGAAACAACCTATAGTGTCACTATCAAGTACGGAGTCGGAGAACATAGCAGCCGCGGAGTGTGTAAAAGAACTTTAATATTTAAAATCGGTTATTGACGAACTGACCGGTAGTGATATAAAGATAGACTTAAATGTGGATAACCAAAGTGCGATAACTATTATTAATAATGGTCAATTTAACAAACGGAGTAAGCACATAGACGTAAGGTTTCACTTTATAAGTGAAAAAGGGTATAGTGAATCTCAAATATTGTGCGACGGAAAGTCAAATTGCGGACATAATGACTAAACCACCTGGTAGAACAAAATGCGATCATTTTAAAACTCAAATAATGTACAAGAAGTATTGTTTGGTGTAAACCAGCCTTAAAAATTGGAGAAGGTGTTAAAAATATATATTTGTTAATATGTTGAATTTTTAAGGCTCGTTACACCGCCTATTAGATTTAATATATAGAATAATGTAATGTCAAATGGACAGTACAGTATGTCAAATATAAGTTATTGAAAAACGTCGTGTTTATGTAATAGTAATAAAGTAAGAGTAAAAAGAAGCAATCTCAACAAGTAATAACCAACATGTAGTTCATTAGTCAGATCGGTTCAATTTTTTATTAAATTACCGGTATGAATGTTCACCAACGTGTATCTTTACATCTTACGTATGAAGAAACCGTGCATGTATTACACCGGTGGAAAATGGTCCTAGCATGCGATATGTAGCTAGAGTGCTAGGAGTAGAGCCATCAACTGTAAGTAGAGCAGTAGGACGATTTAGGGAAACTGGGAATTATGGAAGTAGGCCTGGGCAAGATCGCGAAAGAGCTACTACCCCACGAGATGATCGCTTTGTGCGGTTAACTGCTCTGCGTACGCGTCATTTCAATGCTAAATTTCTCAAGAATGAGCTTTTAGGGGCTAGAAATGTACAGCTTTCCGCATAAACTATCCGCAACCGTCTTCGAGAAGATGGGGTAACAGCTCATGTGCTCACGGTCCACTTCTCACTAGACAGACACCGGGTAGCCCGATTACAGTTTGCACGCAAACATGCCGATTGGCACATAACCATTGCGCCAATGTCACCTTTTCAGATGAGTTGCTTTGTTTGCTTTATTTTTTTTTATTCTGACAGACATGTGCCGGTGTACAGACGACCTGGCGAACATTGTACTCCTTGTAACTTTTCCGTCACGTGTCCATTTTGGTGGAGCAACCGTGATGTTATGGGAAGGCATCTCATTACAGAGCCATATAACATTTGTACCATTACCCGGAGATACATTAACAGCACCTAAATATGTTACCGACTATATGATACTATATGCGTCCTTTATTGGCGAAAATTGTGTTTTTATACACGAAAATGTACGACCCCACATAGTAGTAATTGCACAGCAATATTTGCAGAAAGTTCAATTGCCAGTATTAAGGTGGTCTGCGCAAACCCCAGACATGAACCCTATCGAGCATATTTGGGACTACCCAGGACAAGTTTTAAAACGGTACCAGAGAGCATTCCGTAACCTTGAAGAATTCGAAGATGTAGTTTTACAAGAATGGAAAAATCTTTCACAAGACTATGTTGAACACTTCATACGCAGCATGCCAAGAAAGATGGATGTTGTAATTTAAGTCAGGGATGGATATACCAGACACTAGTGACATTTTAGTATTCATTAATAATAATAATAATAGTAGTTGAGGGGAAGTACTCAACCGTACAACGTAGGCAATAATGCTCAAATACTTAGGTATGCGGTCTGTACTGGAGTTAATAAAACTCTTTTTATTCAACCTCAATATTTCGTTGATTAACAACTTCATTTAGCAGTTTACTACTACTCAAGAGAGTCAGACTCTCTTGATTTTTGTATTGTTCGCTAATTTCCATCGACTGTTCTTTGTAAGTATTTTTAAATTACAAACTTTTATTAAGATTGACTCGTATCTTTCGATTAATTGTTGTAAACTCTTTGTTGTTGAAGTTGTTAATAAACAACGAAAGATTGAGGTTGAATAAATAGAGTTTTATTAACTTCAGTCACAGACCGCATACCTGAGTATTTGAGCACTATTGCCAATAATAATAATAATAATACGTTTATTGATTCTATAAATTACAGGAAACAAGAAAAGCAATAAATCCAAAAAAAGAGAGCATATACAGGGTGTTTCCTAAGTAATCTAAAATATTATATGGGGCGCTTCGCCACTCAATTTTAAGACGAAAAGCTCATATAAACATGTGTGATAAGTCTTGTCGTTAATGAGATACAGGGTGTTTTATTATTTTATTAGAAGCAACAACATGTGTTAACTCGCGAACAATCAATGAAAAATGTGGAGGAGCTCCGTCATGCATGAACCACATGCGCCTTCTAATAATAAGAGGTATATCTTCTAAAAAGAACTGGAAGTTCATTTTCTAGAAAATGAAGGTATGTCGCACCGGTCAACTTCAGTTTCTTGTAAACGAATATGTAGCTTAGTAAACGTATCTGAACATGGTAAACGATTATTAGGATAACGCTGGGCATACATACGTCTAGCCTCTAAGGCATTACCATTACCTAATCCATACAAGAAGTGCATATTAGCCATTTCAGCATTAGTAAGCACAGGCATCGTTGTTAACTTAACACAAAAAGATCGTATTATTAAAAATTTATTGTTCGTTGTTTGTGTTGGTTTTTAGGTTTGACACAGTTGTCAACGTTACTTCAAACGTCACTTATGATAGGCATGTTTTTCGTATTACTTCTAAAAACCAGTAGCGTCACCAGGAAAAATTAATTTCAAATACAATCACAGCTGATTTATTACAAACAATTCAACACCCTGTATCTCATTAACGACAAGACTTATCACACATGTTTATATGAACTTTTCGTCTTAAAATTGAGTGACGAAGCGCCCCATATAATATTTTAGATTACTTAGGAAACACCCTCTTTGTATACATATCTATATGTATAAAGCTACGAATAAAACAAATGAGTTACTTTAACCGAATTAATAGGTAACACCTTCAGTTAAGCCTTGCGGCGCCCTCTGTTCTTCCGGGTGTCCCAAACAACAAAAAACAAGAAAGAGAAAAAAAAAACAGAAACAGAAGGAGATAAATATAGCACAAGATGGCGAATGATAACAAGAATGTAGCTAAAAGAATATGACTAAGGTATAACTAAACTAACTAAAATGCAAGATCGTTTAAAAGATTTTCTGTTAAACGTAATTATTAGAAGTTAATTCCTTAGAACTGGCTGGTAGACCATTGAGTATATGTGTACAGTTGTACTGAAAACTCTGTTTGAAGTGAGCAG